>ML682058.1:6562284-6645307 GCA_007922195.1 Podocnemis expansa
ATAAAAGAGAAGGTGGTTGGAACATTGGGGGGGGGAATCAAATAATTGTTACATGTTCTAATGAAGCTTTAATACCTGAGGCAGGTGCGAGAGGACAATCCCAGGAGAAAATACAAGGAGGTAGATGTAATAGAACTGAAAATCGACTTGGGAAAGTAGGGCAATCAGCCTGGTATCTTAGGTGCCTGTACATGAATGCAAGGAGCCTGGGAAACAAGCAGGAAGAATTGGTAGTACTGGTGCAGACAAAGAACTATGATATAATTGGAATAACAGAGACATAGTGGGATAGCTTGCATGACTGGAGCTCTGCCATGAATGGGTATAAGTTGTTCAGGAAGGACAGGCAGGGAAGAAGATGGGGAGGAGTAGCACTATATGTAAAAGAGCTCTATGACTGCTCAGAGCTCCATTATGGAAGTGGAACTGAACCAGCTGAAAATCTGTGGGTTAAGCTTAGAGGAGAGAGCAACAAGGGGGATGTCGTGGTGGTTGTCTACTATAGACCTCCAGACCAGAAGGAGGAGGTGGATGACGCATTCTATGCCCAACTGGCAGAATTTTCCAGATCACAGGCCCTGGTTCTCATGGGGGACTTCAGTTACCCTGACATCTGCTGGGAGGCCAATACAGTAGTGCATGGGCAATCCAGGAAGTTTATGGAGATTGTTGAGGACAACTTCCTGGTACAAATGCAGTAGGAACCAACTAGGGGCTTTGTACCTCTTGACCTGCTGCTCACAAACAGAGAAGAATTGATTGGGGACATAGAAGTGAATGGCAACCTGGGCAGCAGTGACCATGAGATGATAGAGTTCAAGATGCTGATTAATGGGAAAAAAGGAAAAAAGCAAAACGTAGACCCTGAACTTCAGAAAAGCAGATTTTGGCCCCCTCAGGGAACTGATGGGCAGGATCCCTTGGGAGGCTGATCTGAAGGGGAAAGGTGTCCAAGAGAGCTGGCTGCATTTTAAAGAAACCCTGCTAAGGGCACAGGAAGATACCATTCCGATAAGCAGGAAGAACAGCAAAGGTGGAAGGCGCCCAGTGTGGCTCAACAGAGAACTCTGCACTGAGCTAAAGCATAAAAAGGAAGCTTGCAGGAAGTGGAAGCTTGGACAGATGACTAAGGAGGAATATAAAGATATTGCTCGGGACTGCAGGGATAAAATCAGGAAGGCCAAAGGACAACTGGAGTTGCAGCTAGCAAGGGATGTGAAGGATAACAGGAAGGGGTTCTACAAGTATGTCAATAACAAGAAGAGGAGCAGGGATGGTGTTAGGTCCCTTACTGAATAGCGCAGGTGTCCTCGTGATGAAAGATGAGGAAAAGGCTAAAGTGCTCAATGCTTTTTTTACTTCAGTTTTCACAGGGAGGGCCAGCTCCCAGCCCACTACACTGGGCATGGCAGATTGGAGACATGAGAGGCTCTTGGCGACAGAAGGTCAGGTCAGGGACTACCTAAAGAAGCTGGATGTGCACAAGTCCGTGGGGCCGGATGACCTGCATCTGAGGGTGCTGAGGGAGTTGGCCGATGAGATAGCAGTACCTCTGGCCATTATCTTTGAAAACTCATAGCGAACGGGGGGGGGGGGGGACTGGAGGATTGGAAAAAAGCAAATATAGTGCCTATCTTCAAGAAAGGCAAAAAGGAGGATCCAGGGAATTACAGACCTGTCAGCCTCACCTCAATCCCTGGAAAAATCATGGAGCTGGTTCTCAAAGAATCCATCCTGAAACACTTGGAGGAAAATTGAGTGATCAGGAACAGTCAGCATGGATTCACCAAGGATGAATCGTGCCTGACCAACTTCATCACCTTCTTTGATGAGATGACTGGATTTGTGGATGCAGGAAGAGCTGTTGATGTGATATTCCTCGACTTTAGCAAGGCTTTTGATACGGTTTCCCACAGCATCCTTGTCAGCAAGTTAAGGAAGTATGGGTTGGATGTGTGGACTGTAAGGTGGATAGAGAACTGGCTAGATCAATGGTTTCAGTGTGTAGGAATCAATGGCTCCATGTCTAGTTGGCAGCCAGTCGCGAGTGGTGTGCCCCAGGGGTCGGTCCTGGGGCCAGCTCTGTTCAATATTTTCATTAATGATCTGGATAATGGGATTTATTGCACGCTCAGAAAGTTTGCGGATGACACCAAGCTGGGGGGAATGGCAGACATGCTGGAGGGCAGGGAGAAGATTCAGGAAGACCTTGACAAATTGGAGCAGTGGGTCAATAGAAATCTCATGAGGTTCAACAAGGACACGTGCAAAGTCCTGCACTTGGGATGGAAAAACCCCATGCACTGCTACAGGCTGGGGAGCAATCAGCTAAGTAGCAGCACTATAGAAAGGGACCTGGGGGTCATGGTGGATGGGAAACTGGATATAAGTCAGCAGTGTGCTCTTGCTGCCAAAAAGGCCAATGGCATACTGGGCTGTATCAGAAGAAGCATTGCCAGCAGAGTGAGGGATGTGATCATTCCCCTCTATTCGGCACTGGTGAGGCCACATCTGGAATACTGTGTCCAGTTTTGGGCTCCCCACTACAAAAAGGACGTGGACAAATTAGAGAGAGTCCAGCGGAGGGCAACAAAAATGATCAAGGGGCTGGAGCACAAGACCTATGAAGAAAGACTGAAGGAACTAGGCTTATTTAGCCTGCAGAAGAGAAGACTGAGGGGGGATTTGATAGCAACCTTCAACTTCTTGAAGGGATGCTCCAAGGAGGATGGAGCTCAGCTGTTCTCAGTAGTAACAGAGGACAGAACGAGGAGCAATGGTTTCAAGTTGCAGCTGGGGAGGTTGAGGCTGGATATTAGGAAAAACTTTCTTACTAGGAGGGTGGTAAAGCATTGGAATGGGCTACCTAGGGACATGGTGGAATCTCTGTCTTTGGAGATGTTTAAGGCCTGGCTGGATAAAACTCTAGCTGGAATAATTTAGTGGGAGTGGTCCTGCTTTTTTTTTGGCAGGGGGTTGGACTAGATGACCTCATGCGGTCCCTTCCAACCCTATGATTCTAAGATTCTGGAAGACTGGTTCTTCCTCTTGTGTAGGTTACAGACAGCTCCCAGGAATTTCATCCATGTTGGGCTTTCCTATTTCTTATGTCTCCTACCAACATGTTTCCCAAAGGCTAGATAAGGAAAAGGACTCAGTTCCCTTGGGATAATTCATTAGTCTTTTCCAGTCTGTCCTCAGTGTTACCTGTAGAGATTCAGCCCTATGGCTGTGCCCTTGGAGATTGTTGGTGTTAAATATGGCAGCTGCCAATCAGTAAATTCACAGAAAGCTCTTGTTCATTGAATATAGTGGACATGACAGTTTACCTCCCCAAGGATGGGGAAAAGTCGTCCCTGTGCTTTTGTACTTGGTAAGACACAGAGGTGGCAGCTGTGTTTCAGATTGTAAATGCCTCCAGGTAGGGACTGTTGTTTTTGCTGGACCAAGAGTATTGTGTACTCTTAGCAAATAATGTCTTGATTGTTATTATGCACTGAATGGGCAAACACAATTATCTATTCCTGTGTGTAGTGCCCATTGAGTCTTCTTTTTTAATTAAGAAAGGGGGGGTGTGCCTCACCTCCAAGGACTCCAGCTTCACTGATCAGAAGTGTGGTGTCCTTAGTATTGAGCAGCAGTGGGGGAAGATGTGAGGAAAAAACCTGCTGGGCCTCATAAACTTCTACAAGGTGAACAATGGTCCTTCTTGCTGGGAGGGTGTAAGCTTTGTACTCCATATTTGAATTGCTGTTGCGCTCAGACGCTTTGATCAGGATTGGGGCTCCATTGAGCCAGACAGAATATAGCCAGACAGGAAGATCTACTCCCTGGTCTGAATAGTTTATTATCTAGGCACCTTCTGTGTGGAAGGAGCTTTTACTACTAGGCCCCTCACTAGAAATATGGAAAGTTCCTCAAATTCTTAGGTCTCCCTCCAATGTTCTGTCGTCATACTGTTTAGATCTCCCTCCCCTGAAATCTATGTGGAAGAAGAGTTCCAAGGAACAAGTTGGTGATGAATTAACCTTGGCAGGAACAAGGGCCTTTTGGAATCCTTGGATCTTGTAGAGGTACCAGTTTTATAGAGCATCTTCAAGCAAGAAGACCCATTTGAAGTGGCGTCTTCCCAATATCTTGCCTGCACCATGGCTATGACCCTCCTAAGAAACAATGTTATTTGGGAAAACAAACAATATCTGGGAGTTGAGGATGAGGTGGCAACATCTAGAGTAATAAGTTGCCATCCTCCATGGGGGGAAGATAGTGATGCCCTCTCCCCCATCCTATATGGATAATTTCAAGGTCTTCCAGGACTCCCTGAAGAGGGTAGCTACATCTTTACAAATCCCGTGATGGAAGATGAAGAATCACAACACAGCATGGACGGGATCCTGCACACCTCTCCTCAAAGCAGGATCACCTTACTGGTAAGCAAAGTTTTCTACTGACACCAGCTAAGACTATCTGGCACATACCAACTTTTATTCCTCCAATCTACAAAAGGGCTGACAAAAAGTATTATGTCCTTCCTAAGTTCTCAGAATATCCCATTCCCCAGCAAAATTTCTAGTGATGGATTGGGTAAACAAGAAACACAGATATCACTCCAAGTCTACACCACATGACAAGGAGTTCAACCCTCTGTACCACCTGGTTCACCTCAGTAACAGCTCAGCTTAGGATATCTGGGGTCTCCCTAGCATAGACCTTTTCACAACTCCATCCAACATGAAATGCCACAAATATAGTTTAAGGGGACTTGATGGCCATGACTCACTGGTAGATGCTCTGGCAACCTCTCGATCATGACTGCTGCTCCACACTGAAACAGCTACTTCTCAAACTCCTGCTTAGAGTAAAATGAAAGAATCCAAGTCATCCTCATTGCATCAGTGTGATTGAGCAAGCTATGGTTTCCAGATTTTGATTTGCCTGTGCCTGCAGCCAGCTCTTCATCTTCTGCTAACTCTGGATCTTCTGAGACAGGAATTGGGGAAACTGCAGCATCTCAACCTTTTGTCAGCTACACCTCAAGACCTGGCTTCTGGATGTCTCTCTAGTTTAGTGATGGACTGCTTACACAAAGTACTGAATTTACTGCTGAACAGTAGAAAACAGTCTCACAGTTTACAAGAAAGACTTCCATGTGAAAATGGAAGAAATTCTACTCCCAGTGCCACCAAAAATACAGCCTCCCTTCAGAACTGCTCCTCACTCTCATGATCAACTACTTGTTGAGCTTAAAAATCTCAAGTCTATCACTGACTTCTCTCAAGGTCCACCTTGTGATTGTTACAACTTTTCACTCACCTGTGCATGGCTCTTCATATTTGCACCTCCCACATAGTCCAGATTCACCAAGGACTTGGCCAGCCTCTCCTTCCATGACAGAGAGTCTACAGTGCCTTTGGATCTCAATCTTCTTTGTAACTCTCCAGGGAAACAATTTTGAAAGCCCCTAGCAAGCTGCTTTCTCCTCCATTTATTCTTTGAGATCTTCTTAGTTTGCATCCCTTCAGCCAGGACGGTAGAAGAACTGGGTTCCTAAAAGATAGATTCAGCCTACATGATATCCTCTCAGGGCAGAGTGACTCTCATCCCACATCCTCATTTCCTACCCAAAATCTCAGATTTCCACATTAACCAGGGAATTCAACTGTCAATCTTCTATCCTAACTCACATAGGTCCAGGGAGAAAACTAGTCTTCACAGCATGGATATCACAAGAACCCAAGCTTTCTGCCTTCAGAGCCAGGCCCTTTAGACCCTCCCCTAGACTGTGCATCTTCTGCAGATGAAATGAAGGGCGCCCCTATTTCTATCCCAAGATTCTGCAAATGTATCTCTGGCTGGATTCTGTAATACTACAACACTTCCAGATCACACAGTTCTCCCATGGTGACTGCACATTTTACCAGGGCACAGTTCATATGTTCTTAAGAAGATTTCAGTCATTATGGGTATTTATTTACCCACCACCTGTTTTCACATTTTCCTGACACTACTCTATCATCAGTGCTTACAGAGCAGACACAGCCTTGAAACAGCTGTCCATCATTTGGCACTAGGTTCAACTCCTCAAGAACCAGCTCCATCATTAGAACACTGCGTGGGGGCCACATGCACGCACTGGCAGAGGAAAAGTGGTTACTTGTACAGTAACTGGAGACATTGTCCCTCTGGGTGCTCTAGTACTGCCCTCCTTCCCTTTTGCTCTCTGGCTGGATATCACAGGGGGTCTGCCCTTCTCTGTATGGTCTCAGGTTGGAGCAGGAGGATGTGCAGCATGCAGGCATGGACTGCAGGCTCTGCTACCAAAAATCTCTAATTGCAGGCACAGTGATGCATGTGCCCACCTGAAGTGGAGCACTCATAGGGATAAATCATCTTGGAGAACTCCAAGTTACTGGAGAAGTAAGTAACCTTTCCTTTTCAGAGCTGAACTCTGTAGCTCAGCCCCATCTCTAGTCTGTTAACTACTTTTACGTTTAAATTTACAGCAGACTAGTTTCCTGCTTCCTGTGGTTTCTTGTGTCTATCGTGCCTCATTAGCAGCACTAAAATGAATGCTGGGGAGATCTCACTGCCAGCAGCAAATGTACAAAGAGGTATGCTATGAAGCTGGTTACCATATCCAAAGACACAGGAATAGATCTAGGACAGATGATGTCTCCTCTTTTGAATTTTGCAAGTGACTGTTAGTTCTAGTGAAAGGTGCTGGCTTTGACAGTTTTGGAGACTGAGGTCCTCTATCAACAGAACAGCTGCAGCACAGGGAAGGCTGTGAAAGATTCATCCATGTGTCACTGCTCATATGCATGATCTGTGACCAAAGAGGCATCTCCAGGAGCAAGAAGGGAATTTAGACTCCATGGCTCCTATGAGCCCAACCTGTCTGACAACAAGAGAGCCAGCAGGAGTGCTCATTTTGTAATAGGGATTCTGATTTTGCTAGCAGCTTGCTTGAAACCAAAAATTCATGTCATGCATGCCACTGACCAATTATCACATGATGATTGCTTTTCCTCACTGTTTTTTTGGGATTTAGTAATCTGAAGAAGAAAGGGTCTGCCCCCTATGATCAATCCTTGAGCCATCCTACCCCTTGTGTGACCATTATACAGCAGTAATTCCATAGTCTGTGTCATTTATAATACTCCAATGTTTGTGGTTCCCCTCTCATTTTTTTCTCTTCCAATTGGTCCTTACATGATTTCTGCCTGACACCTAGTGTTTTACATTGTGGACCTGTAATGATTTGTTGGCCACACTGAAACACCCCTGTCTAATACCTGATAATATACTGTTGAGCTTGTTGTAACATGCTGTGCTTTTACTGATTGCTCCACAGGCTGGAATACATATCTATCCATCTCTGCATTCGAGGTGTTTATATGATCTTGGAGTCATTGTTACAAGTCAGCATTGTTTATGAAGCCTAAAGGAATCAGATACATTATTGTTTCAAGGCCATGAGTGAATGTGAAATCAGCAGGTTGAATTTTAACTAGAAATCTGTCAAACGAATGAAGCTGTTGCTAAAACTGCACTTAATTGGGTAGCTGAGGAATCTGTCCCACAAAGACTAGATGCCAGTGCATTGAATTTGGAAGATAGGAATTGCCTTTCTGAATCAGACTCATGGTCCATCTAGTCCAGTGTCTCATCTATGACAGCACCAAATACTTCAGAGGAAGGTGTAAGAACCATGCACTTGGCAGATGTGGGATAAACTGCTCCCATATTATATCTCTTCCTGACCTCTACTTGAGACTGGCCCAAGCCCTGAAGCATGAGGTTCAAAATCCCCTCTAAGATTTGTTATTAGCTGTTGTATGTGGTCCTGGTGTAGCCATGTCAGTCCTAGGATATTAGAGAGACAATGCAGGTGAGGTAATATCTTTTACTGGACCAACTTCTTCTGGTAAGCCAGACAGACTTTTGAACTACGCAGTTGTCCCCAAGGTCTGGGAAAAGTTTTGAGAGCATCACAGCCAGGGGCATTGCTGGCACTGAGCACGTGGGGCTTGGGCCCCGGCTGTGCTTCTGAGTGCTCCGAGTTGTGGCCCCAGCACAAGCCTCAAATTGAGAAGCTCTTCTGGGGTTGGGAGGGCTGGTCCTTTTAAATCTCCAGCCCTGAAGCTTGGATGTGGCTCAGGGCAGGAAAAGAGGAGGGAATTTTAAATCCCATCTATCCATAGCCAGCCACAGGCATCGTGTCCCAGTAATGGGGCCCCTTCAGTTCCAGGAGGACCAGTGCAGCACTGGGAAGTGATGTCTGTGTCCCAATCAGACAGGGTAGTGGGGAGGGAAAAGGAAAAGGGAGTGAGGCCATGGGCTGGCAATGAGGGGAGTGGAGCTCAGGGTCAGGTGGTATTTTGGGCCAGGTTATGGCCCCAGAAGGCCAAGCACAGCCCTTGGGTGACAGGCATGGCGCAGGCCCAGCCCTGAGGTGAGTGATGCGGCTCAGCCCCAGCCCAGTCTGTAGGTGAATGGCCCAGCACAGCATGGGCCTGGCAGAGGGGTGAGTGGCATTGATGCAACATGGGGGTGAATGGTGGAGCGACAAGGGTTAAAGTACCCTGGAACTCACCAGAATGCCATTTTTAGGGGGCCAGCGTTCCAGGCCCCTAAAATAAAAAATGGAGCTGGAACGCTGCGTTCCAGGGCCCACTATTTTTAGGGGGCCCAGCATTGCAGGGCCCCCTAAAAATAGAAAATTGAGCTGGCCTGTTCTGGCAGGGCAGGCACTGCCACAAGAGGAGGGAAGGTGTGGCTACCCTGCTGTGAAGTGCCGGCAGGCCCCCTGTGAATGTGCAGGATCACTGATGGTGGAAGCCTCAGAATGCAGCCTGGAGACCGAGTAAGGGATGATTTGCCCCCCCGGCCCTCAGGAGTCCACACACTGCTGGAGGTGAGTGAGCGTGGCGGGGCATCCAGCCTCCCCTCAGGTGGCTTGGTATGTGGGGGGACGGGGTGGGAAGAAAGGGTCAGGGTAGTGGGCTGGAGAGGTGTGGAGGGGGTTGGAGAGCTGAAGGGGGTGGAGTGAACATGAGGGAGCTGGGAGTAAGGTGTTGTGGGTCCTGGAGTGGGAACATGGGGGCAGGGAGCTTAGGGAATGGGGATAGGGACTGAACAGGACATGGGGAAAGAAAGGTCTGAGGGGGGCAGGTGTTTGGGGGCACAGTAGCTGGGGTGGGTGAAGGGGGCCCTGATGTGCATGAAGGGGGCCTGGACGTACAAGAAGGGGGCCAGGAAATTTTAGGAGGGTTTTTAAGCCCTGTCCTGATAATCAGTTGGCAAGAGCAAATGGGACAAATCAGACAAATGTAGCTATGTGCTGTGCAAGGTGCTACGAACAAACCAATTCCAGTGTTAGTGAATGGATTGTTTGTTCATATGTAGGCACCCAGTATTTTAGGAACATGATTTGCAGACTATGAGAACCATTCATTATAACTGCTTGCAGTTTGTTATTCATGGTGCATGATTGGTCCGATGAGTGATGCTTCTGCTTCCTAACTGACTGACTGAAACTTCTGCAACAGAAGAATAACAAACAAATCATGCATAGGTAGAAATGTTTGAACAAGTAATATAATAAGATTCCAGAACTGTGTGTCTGAGTGTAACCCTGAAACCTAGACTCTCTGAATAGTCAGTGTGAAGCAACAGAGACTGCCATACGTCTGATTAAGAGCTCTTTTTTTATGCATCTGACATAGTGGATTGCAACCCATGAAAGCTGATGCCTTAAGAAATTTGTTAGTCTTTAACATGCCGCAGGACTTTTGTATCATCTGGTTGAATCTTTACTGGGATTCATGATATGTTACAATCCACTTTGTAAGTTTTCATTACTTTGACTGTATGAATTCCACCCATGTGGTTTATAATTAAAATGTATAAGGCATGCATCTGTGCCATACCAAGAGTCCTAGACCATCATAACACCAGAGGTAACTCAACCAGTTGCTACCCTTACTCTATAGCTGATTTACATGCAATGATTACTTGGTTAAATGAGGGTGAGTAGGGGATTATTTGGCCTGTTTGCCACAATTCTTGGAAGGCACCTACACAGTAACCCCAAAAAACACACACAGTAACCCCAAAAACCACACACAACCCCTGACCTCAGGCACACACTGTAGGCACACACACTAACCCCAAAAACACACACACAACCCCTGACCTCAGCACACACTCTTTATTCACCACCTACACAGACCAACACAACGCTTCCAGTTTGAAATGATGGACATAGCTTGGACCATGGCTGAACATCACCAGGCTCAACCATTGCTTGGCCATTGAGAACTGGATGAAATGTTGGTTTTCAAAGGTCTGTGGCAGATGCAATGTGACAGTTGTTCAGAGGCTGTGGGAGTCACAGCTACATGGGGGGATAAAGAGGTGGTTGTGCTAGCAGCCAGGAGGCAGTGCTGAGCACAAACCATAGGGAACATGGCCATGTCTCAGCACTGCACAGTGCAACACTGCATGGAAATCAGCACAGAAACACTACCCACTGCCATGGCTGTCTGGCCCGTCTGTATGGGTTTCCTGTGCAGCAGAGCAAATGCTGCTCTGTGTTGTTTTAGCATGTTTATCGATGCTGTGGTTTGTCGATGTGTTTCCTGCTACCACAGTTGATGAGACAGTACTTAGGCCTGCTAGGGTGAAGGCCTGATGCAACTATTGATGTATTTTAACTCCACACCATACTGAACTGAGCACAAGGAAAACTCCTTCCCATAGGGACTAGTCCATGGTGGCTGTGATGCTGTCTGGGTCAAGAGCAGTGTTTCCCAACCAGTGTGCCATGGCACACAGGTGTGCTGTCAGGTCGGAGGAGGTGTGCCACAAAATTTTTTGCAACACTACTCAAAGAGCTCTGGATTGGCTCATTGGTTCATGAATATGTATTAGTTCATTTGGAAACTATATGGTGGTGTGCTTCAAATTAATTAAAGGTAGCAAGGGGTGTCACGGCAGGGAAAATGTTGGGAACCAATGGTCTAGGGGACTATTTATGATTATTTTCATATTAATATTTCATATTTGCAGTAATCCATGTGTGATATATCATGTTTGGTATCAATAGAAATGTTGTAACCTGCTAGGAATGATTATATGGTTTATATGTAGGTATCATATCTATATTAGAAATTAGGATTGTATTTGTTTAATGTGTGTTCCAAGTTGTTTGATTCTAAGGCAATCCCAGATCGGGTATCTGCAACACCATTGTCCTCTTGATGGCTCATCAAGGGAAGTCTCAGGTACCTAGGAAGAAACCTGTTTGACCATGTGGTTCAACTCCATTTTAATTGGATAAGGACCCTGAGAGCATGGGAGAACCAAAGGTAATAAAAGTCGGAGAACCCATTTCCATTTTGTCGTCAGTCTGCAACCTGCAATCAACACCATCCTCTGAAACTATTCTTTTGGGACTGAACAAAGGACTAAGACCCACCCAGGGGGTGGGTGCATACCAGAGGAATTGGACTAAGTTGCAAACTACAGATTCTTCAAGGACTTGCTTTCTAGGGACTCATTTGTATGTATGTGATTCACTTTGTCCCTTTAACATCTCTCATATTTTGTTTTCTTTATATATTAAATCTTTAGTTGTAGTTACTAAAGGATTGGCTGGCAGCGTGGTATTTTGAGTAAGATCCAAGCCTATATTGTTCTGGGTGATGTGGTTGACCCTTTGGGGTAAGGAGAACCTGTTTCTTTAAGAGACCCAGTGGCTAGATGGGGACCAGAGTGCCTCATGTGCAATAAAGGGGGCTGTTTCTATTTTGTCATGCTCAGTAATGACCAGGGTGGGGAATCAGAAGCATGTGTTGTTACTGAACTGGTTTAAGTACCACCTGTCAGTGATTTAGGGGTTTGGCCCCTGGGTTTGCAGCTTGCCCTGATTTTGGCACATTCAGAAGGTCAACCCAGAAGGCCCGGGTCATAGTGGCACCATTTCCAGTACAGTTCTAAGCTTTGACTACTCATTGTGCTAAGAAAACAAGCTACCATTACTGGCTACGGAGTGGCTGCAAGCTGGAGAACATTTAAGAAAAATGACTTACATACAGTGCAGAGATGATGGATTACTACTGTAGTCCCAGCTACCACACCTGGGTAACAGCGTCCACTATTTGGCAATAAACTTCTTGAAACTTTAGGCTTTGCCAGCATTTTCAGGAACAAACCAATAGTTGTCCAAATGCTCGCAACTAAGGAAGGACAGAACACAACCCTGCCCAGCAATAACAGGAGAGGAAACTCACCCTGTTTACCCACAAAAAGATAAAGTGACTTCTTTGGACTACTCAGCCAGCCCTGCTGGATTGTTATTGTAGCATAGTTAGTAAATGTAAAGCCTTGCATTGGTGTAGTTACTTGTGAGACATGGACAGTGCCTCCTAGTTTTAATTAAGGGTGTTTGTGAGGCAGTGTAGGCTAGTGGCTACAGCATAGGTATAGGACATAGGAGGACCTGGGTTTTATGCCTGGCTCTGTCACAGTTTTGCTGGGTGATCATGAGGAAATCACATCCCTCCCCTACCTCAGTTTCCCCATTTGTAGTATACGGTAATGATACTGACCTCTATTGTAAAAGCACTGTGAAATCTGTGGATGAAAACCTCTATGAGAGATTTAGGTTCTATTATTATTTGTGGTACTTTTGCTCATGTAGTAAGTGGTGCGTGCTTGTTTTGTATTGGACAGTTAAATGTGAGCTAAGAGGTGTGTAATAACCCTTGGGGAGGAAGGGGTTAACACTCTGGTCAGTGAGTCCCAGGACAGCCAATAGGAACGAAGCACAGCTTTTTGAATGGTAACAGCAGCCTGGCCTGGGCCTGTTTGGATGTAGCAGAGCTCCTGGAAGGATCAGGAGGAGGCCAGAGGGGCCTGAGGAAGAATCCAGCAACATCCTTACCAGAGATAAGCTAAATTTGTTACTGATCAGGTGTGGGTAGAACAGGGAATGTTTACTTAGACGCGGTCAGGGTATTTTCTTTGTTTTTGGCTTGTTTTTTGGATTTCTCTGTGCTAAGCACATGTAACCCAAACCCCCACCCCACTACCCTGTAACTACCTAAGTTAATTCCCAGAGAAGCAACTCTCTGTGTTTATCATCTGTTCTTTTTGATTAAAGAGTTTACCTTTTAAGCAAGTTCTGGTTCTGTGTCCTGAGAGGCAAGAGGTTTGTGTGCCCATGCCTTAGACTGCACAGCCAGCTACTAGAGGGAACCCTGTTCCAGTTCCAGCTCATATTGCAGCTGGAGTTCAGTCACTTTCCTGAAGGAGGAATAAAGAGGATTGCAAGTACCTCACAGGGAGGAATTCCCAAGTGCGCCTTCCTGGGTCACAAGAGGTTTTTTTTTTGCATTTGGGTGGTGGCAGCGATACTACTCCAAGGCCAGGAATTGGAGGCCTTGGAGACTTTTAAGAGCAGGCTTTAAGGCCAGTGGCTTTTCTGGCCTGTTGCGGGCCCCCACCTTCTGCACTCAGAGTGCCAGAGTGGGGAAAAAGCCTTGACAGGCTCTGTCACAGTTTTGCTGGGTGATCATGAGGAAATCACATCCCTCCCCTACCTCAGTTTCCCCATTTGTAGTATACGGTAATGATACTGACCTCTATTGTAAAAGCACTGTGAAATCTGTGGATGAAAACCTCTATGAGAGATTTAGGTTCTATTATTATTTGTGGTACTTTTGCTCATGTAGTAAGTGGTGCGTGCTTGTTTTGTATTGGACAGTTAAATGTGAGCTAAGAGGTGTATACATTGTTTTGTGCTTGCTGGGTTCCCTGGAACCATGTGATTGGCACTGATGGGGCTTTACTATTAAAAAAATCATTTTGAGTGCTTGTTTCAAGTAAACAAAGCCAAAGCCCCAGTATATAAAAAAATCAGTTTTGTACAAAATATAAATGAAAGAAATACAAAAATAGCAATGATTTATACATAAAAGCTCTTTATTTTGCAGAACCCCAAGGAGCTTTACAAATGATCAGGGCTATACAGAAAATTGCTGCTTACTCTGTCTAACTGTGGCCATCTTTTAGGGGGAACTTTGCAATTGCTTATCATCTAAGAACTCATGACAGTGGTTTAGTACAAAAGTGAAGAATAATAGTGCATCCAGAGACGCTGTGAGGGGTATATAGGTCAGCAGACTATAAACAAACTCATTTCTATTTGATCGGGTTCTGGGACTGACAGCCCTAAATTTGAGGAAAGGGCCACGAGCTCTTTAATAATCACAGCAAGCTGGTACCTTGGTTTTATTTTCTCACCTGAAGAAAGCCATTTTCAGCACCACAGTCTCCTCTGCATCGTGCTGTGTTTATTGATTCAGTGGTAATACCCACAAGAGTGCTGCCTACTGAATCTTGGCGGGTTCCCATCCAAGTATTGACCGGTTTGACTTTGCTTAGTTTGTGAGATCGCAGCCTGGACTGAAAGTGCTAGAAGCAAATTGCCTGAAGCAGGTCAAATTCTGGGCCTGCCAAAAATGATGCTTTCCCTTTACAACACAAACACTTTACTTTGTGAAACAGATCATGTGGAAACTACATATTTTTTCAATAGGGCAAAGGCAGCTTCTGGCTTCACTGTACTGAACCAAACAGCAGGGCATAAATTCTTTTGCTCAGCCTTTTGGAGCTGGTACTTTCTTTCCCTCCCTTTAAGCAAGCACATTGGCAGGTCACCTAGTCTTCCCTGGTCCTGCAGATCTTTTTGCCTCCTGTTTGCCAAATGTCTAAAAAAAGGAACCAATCAGATCACATACGCCTATGGATTAATGAATCTCCTTAGGTGCCATCAGGTCTAATTTCTTAGCGAGCTGTGACAGGTTAACACCTGGCAATGACCACACAGGGGTGATGGATGGCTTGGGGAAACACAGAAACCTGGAGTCATTATTGTGCTACAGTAAAAGCCATAGCCAAGCCCTGTGCAAACCTTCCCCAAGTATTAATGGAACCGTGTAAATAAGGATGAAGGTAGGTTTCCCTTGTTGTCATCAAAGCAGCGAATTTTATTTGCTTTGTGGCTCATGCCTTTTGCTAGATGCCCTGGAACTGTTTGGCAACCTGAATTTGAATAGTTTTTATTTACAACTGGAATTTACTGAGCTGTGGTTTGAACCATTTTTTAAAGGGAACATTTAAGGATGGGGGAGATGTAGTAATGTGTATTCTGAACTTGAATCGTAACAATTCACTATGCTCTGTGCTGGTGCCTAGATACTACGGAGATGGTGCATTAGAAGTGCCTTAGTTAGAGGTATTTATTCCCTTTGTAGTAGGTTAGGTTTTGTGTGTTCAGGGATTGCATTCCTGAACAAAACCTGCACTAAACACCTGTGGGAGTTGATTTGCTCTGGTTCACTGTCACTAGGAATGGAGCATGCTGTTGAAATCTGGAAGAGAAGCAGTTGCCATTATGTCCAAGTTTTGGCATATCAGTGGATCCTTTTGGGGTTCTTTTGGTGGTAGTAGTGGCAGACTGGTTCAGGAAGTAATAATTGAAATCTACTTCCAGCAGGATGCCTGTCATACCTTTTGGACCCGCTGGTGTGGTGCTTGTCTGAGTTGGTATGGGACTCCATTTGCATCATATGTATTTTTAGAACTGCAGTTTGGCAAACACATGAAATATCTAATATGACAAGATATGAAATTTCCACTCTAGGTACTGATTTCAGTTTTGGTGGCTTGACTGAACCTAGGACAGATTGAAATGTTCCAACAGCAGGGCTTACTGGCTGGATGCTATTCAACTGTGGATTGCAGGCACACATGCAAGACTTGCTAGGAGTGCTCAGGGTTCCTTTTCAGAGCATTTTCATGTTTCAGTGGGACAACAGAGCTTTCTTCAAAAAGAAATTTGCCAGGCCCTTCTCTGCTGTACAGTCAAGGTCTTGGAGTATGTTTAAAATGGTAAACACTCACCATTGCAGTGTTGAAAACACTAGTGGAAAATGCCAATTATTTTTAGTGGGACGTTTTGAGTTTTCTATATCTCCCTCTCCCACCTCCCAAACTTGCAACTGAAAAGTGGTTGGTTTTAAGAAACAGCTTCTCTTTTGAAAATAATTTTCTCAGTGCAACTTTCCTAAAACCAAAACATGAAAAACTTTACCAGGAATTGTTTGGATTTTAATTTCCATTTTTATTAAAAAAAATGTAAAACTTATTCCAAAATGAAAATGTTGACAGCAAATGTTTTCATTTTGATTGAAAGGTCTTTTGTTATCAAAAACAGTTTTAACAGTGAGTTTTCTAAAACCTTTAGGTTCAAATCCCTCCCTGGTGTAACTTCTCTGTCAATGTAACTACACCAGAAATGAATTTTGTTCACTGTCTTTCAGACTTAGTGGGAGCTTTGCTGTTGATTTTGATGGGCATAGTATCATGGCCGGAAGTGGATCCCTCCTATTCATTTATTGCTGCACCCCAGGTAAACTTCTATATTCCGTGGTGAGTATTTCCTCTTCTGGCTTGAATACTTGAGGTTGTGCTTCAGTTGCTGTGGGAACAGCTTGGCTGTTGTTTTCCCAGTACGGCCAATGCCGCCCTCATTAGCTCATTGTGATACCCTGGGATTCCCAGGCATAAATTCGCTTCTTCTTTGAGTGCTTGCTCATGTCTGTTCCATGTCAGGTGTGTGTGCATGTGCGCGCGCTCCAGATGTACATTTGTCAGAGATTTTTCTCTTGGTTTAGCTGTAGCACTGGCTCTAGCGCCCTCTGGAGCCATGAGCACATGTGCCAGTTTAAGAGGCATCACTGGCCCAACACCCCTCAGTTCCTTAAGGCTCTGATCCATTGATTAGTCTTTCTTTTTTGCTTACTAATCTTAGTGGATATAATTATGTAGTCATTGTATAGATAATAGAGCATAAGTCTCTGTTGTCAGGGCATTGATTGACCTTGTTTTCTGGGCTTCAGACCTGTGCATGCCAACTGTTTGAAGAGCCTGGGATAGTTACATGGGAGAGATAAGTGTCAGCTTTGTCGGGGCTTCAAACCCTGCACAAAAAGAAGGATATAAGCCTGAAAGCTAGCCTCATGGAAGCCACTCTCCAGCCCACCTCAGAGGTGAACTGCTCCGATTCCTCACCAGCCACATCAACCTCAGCAGCAAGTGTGCCACCAGCACCATTCACCATCTCTGGTCTGGAGGAGGAAGCCCAAAAAACAGTGAATCAACAGAGGGCGCTTGCTAGTGCAGAGAACAGTATAAATGCATCAGACCACTCCGCTTTAATCTGGAACCATGTTGAGTCTGACAAGGGCATAAAGTCTTTTGCAACGTCCTCCTGCTAACTCCAGATGTTTCTGCCCAGGATCTCAGGTATGGTGGTACAGACAGATAACTCTGCTCCCATCTTTTACGTAAACTATCAGGGAGGCATTCGGTCTTTGGCTCTGTGCCAGATAGCATTGAATCTGTGGGAACACTGTGTATAGCATGGCATTGATCTCAAAGCAGCATATATGCCAGGATCCCAAAAGGTACTTGCTTTTATCACCTCAGCAGTGCTTTCTCTTCTCAGCCCAAGTAGTCTCTCCTTCCTGAAGTCATCATCGTCATCATTCAGGGATGGCCATCTCCCCGGGTGGACCTATTAGCCAGCAGGCAGAACAGGAAGTGCCAGCAGTTCTGCTCGTGGAGCAGCTCAGCGTGAGCTCCCTTTCAGATGCCTTTCTGCTTTCAAGGTCAGACCATCTTCTGTATGTTTTTCCTGAAATCCCTCTGGCTGACAGAGTTCTCCTAAACAAGAGATGGAATAAGGTGAAGGTCAGCCTCATAACACTGGCATGGCCATGCCAATACTGGTTGAGCACATTGCTGGATCTTTCATTGACAGAGACCCTTATGCTTCCACTCTGTCTGGATCTGAATTTGCAGGTTACGATACCTGAATCTCATTACCCTGCCCCTGACAGCATAGTTGCTATGTGGCTGAACCCAGAAGTGTGAGCCTGTTTGGAACAAGTTTGACAGATCTTGCTAGGCAGAAAAAAGCTTTCCACCAGAGCAACGTAAGGGGAAATATTTCACTTGTTGGGGTTCTTAACAAAATCTCTCCCAATCTCATTCTTCACCAACAGCCATATTAGACTACCTGCTCTACCTGCACCTGGAAGACCTGGTGCTTTCATCCATAAAGGTTCATTTCACAGCCATCTTGGTGTTTCACTTGCCAGTGAATGGCAGGTCACTGTCCTTTCATGAGATGACAGTCAGGTTCCTCAAAGTGCAGGAAGAGCTCTCCTCTCAAGTTTGGTAACCTACCCCCTATGGGATGTGAATCGGATCCACTCTAGACCAGTGTTTCCCAACCAGTGTGCCACGGCACACAGGTGTGCCGTCAGGTCAGAGCAGGTGTGCCACAAATTTTTCTGAAAAACTACTCAAAGGGCTCTGGATTGGCTCATTGGCTCATGAATATTCATGACTTCATTTGGAAACTATATGGTGGTGTGCCTCAAATTAATTAAAGGTAGTAAGGTGTGCCTCAGCGGAGAAAACTTTGGAAACCATTGCTCTAGATTTACAGGACTTCTCTTCGAGTTGCTAGCTTTTGTGCTCCCTTCTTCTTCTTCCTTGGAGGGTGGCCTTGCTGGTTAGGATTATATCAGCTAGGAAGGTCTCTGAGATTAGGGCCCTCACGTCGGAACCATCCTAATTTGGTTTTCTTCAAGGACAAGGTTCAATTGCATCCCCATCTGGCCTTCCTGCCAAACTTAGCATCACAGTTTCATGTCAGTCAAGACATCTTCCTACATGTTTTCTTCAAAAAACTGCACAAGACTTCCAAAGAGTGGAGGCTCCATTTGTTAGATGTTAAGAAGGCCCTCACCTTTTAGACTGAGAGGACTAAGCCCTTCTGCAACTGCATGCTGCTCTTTTTAGCAATAGCTAAGCGGAGGACAGAGCTGCTGGTGTCATACCAGAGAATACTGTCCAGGATAACCATCCGTATCAAGGCTTGCTATGAACAGCTGAACATTACACCTGAGTCATTGAGACAGCCCATTCCTCTAGAGCCCAAGCATCATTGGCAGTTTTCCTTGCTCAGGTACCAACCCAGGACATCTGCAGTGCTGAGACATGGTCATCAGTTCATACCTTCATGTCCCTTTATGCTATCACTCTGCAAGCCTGGGATGAGGCCAGTTTCAGGAGTATGGTATTGCAGTCAGCAGTGTGAATTGTGAACTCACCTCCGAAGGCACTGCTTGAGAGTTTCCTAACATGGGATGGACATGAACAAGGACTTGAAGAAAAAATGGTTACTACCCTTTTGCAACTGTTCTTCAAGAGAAGTTGCTCATGTCCCTTCCATGACCTGCTGTTTGGCCTCGCTGTTGGAATCTCCAGAAAGAAAAAACTGAGAGGGCATGGGGTCAATGCTGTCCCTTGTTCTGGCAAATACATTCACAGTGCTTAAGGGTGCTAGATCTGACCCTACAGGTACCACCAAGGGAAACATCTCCAGCAGCCATGCACGCACACCTAGCATGGAATGGACATGAACAACACAACTTGAAGAACAAGAGTTCCAAAAGGTTCGTAACTGTTTTTTCATTTAGTTTGGATATACTGGCTACTGCTTCTAGATATTACATTGCAGACCTATGCTAATCTCTACTATATTTCACTGACTGACCTGGATCCACTTGATTTGGTGGCTGAGGAAAGAAGTAAATGTTATAGTGCAGTAGCTGCTCCACTGCAAGTCCAGTTTTCAACCTTCCCAGACTAGACTCAGGCAAAACTGATTTTCCTGAACCTTACCTAGAGCTCGTCAGAGAAGTTTGGCAGCTATTAGACAAAAGCTTTTAAAGTTATGGGGTTAAATCAGGGGTCTGAAACACGTGGCCCATGGGCCACATGTGGCTTCTAAAGCTGTCTTTTGCAGCCCGCGATGAAACTATTGTTACCAATATTTGCAATATCATTGTATGAAAAGGTTTCAGTGGTGCAGCCCTCAGGCTAACATAGTAGTCTTCATGTGGCCCTCATGGTGATTTGAGTTTGAGACCCCTGGGTTAAATCCTGGCTCAAAATTTCCTCCTGGCTTCAGTGAGTTGGGATTTCACCCAGAGGATGGTGAAAATTCTCCTCTAGTTCACTTTTGAGTAATTTTCTTTTCTTTCTTTCTTATAGTGGGATGGGAGACTCATCATAGCTCCCAAATAGTTTGATCTATAAACTTCAATTTTTTTGTTTTGCTGGCCTTGCTGGAAGGAGGGTATCTCTTACTATTATTCTTAACCCCTGCAAATACTAAGAGTTATAAAGAGCAAAATTAATAGAATAACATTTATAAATATAACCTGAACTTCTAGTTCCAACTTTTTTGGCTGAGCCAGAGATAGATGGGTGCAGGCGCAGGCAGGTGGAGGCAACGAAAGGATATATTATCCCCATTTTATAGATGGGGACCCGAGGACCAGCCTCCCTGTGATGTCCCCAAGGTTATGCTGGAAACAGAACCTAGATCTCTTGTGTCTCACTGTAGTCCCATTATTATGAGATCATTTGTCCTCTTTTACTGTTTTTTTTTTTTTGCCTTTTAACATTTCAGTTTAGCATGACCTTTACATCACATTTCTACCTAGTTAAATCGACTTGCTCTTTAAAAGGGTACATTTTAGGCAAGATAATGTTGATTCATCATGGAATAGGTGAAATTAAAGTAGCCTAGATAAACTATTGAGGGTAGACAGCAGCTCCTACCTGTTTTTCCTTTGCCTTTTTTCTGGAACAAATCTAGTCTGCTGCCGTAGGCACATCAGAATCAGCTTAATAAAAAGGCAGTTGAACAAGCCTCTCCCATGACATACTGCCTTTTCCTTGCCAGCATGTTAGATACCTTTCCTCCCCAGCTATTCCATTGATATGCTTATCCAGTAAACTTTCTACATGTTTCATTTTCACTGTCAGCCATAAATTATACCTGGGTGCCATACAAATGAGGGTTTTGTCAATCTCTTTGGGCTGGTGATAGTGGACCACTATCTACATGGAAAAGCTGGTGTTAGCACAGCTCGCAAAAAGAGCATTTTTTTTTAAATGATGTGAAACAAGATTGAGGCTGAGTCCTGCTGCCTCTTGACTTCATTTGGATTAGGATCAGGCCCTTTGGTTGGTTGGTCCTGCACTCTTTTCAGCTGTTGCAAGGAGGCAAAAACCCCCCCCAAAAACCTAGAAATACAGAATGGTCTATTTCATTTCAACAGCTAGTGTCAGACTGATGTCCAAGACCCCTGGAAAATTTGAAGAATAAATTGTTAATGAGGGAGCAAGATGCTCTCTCTCCATATCTCATCTCCTTATGTTTGTAATCATGGAATCCCCAGAGGCTGGAGAATAAGAAAGCATGGTAGGTCCCAGTGTCGCAGGGACTGATGTAGTGTCCACAGGGGTTAAAGTACAGCAGAACGCCCCCTATTTTTAGAGGGGCAGCATTCCAGGCCACCCTAAAAATAGGGGAACACAACTGAATGCTGCATTCCGGCACCCCCTAAAAATAGAGGCATGCACTGGAATGCACCATTCCAGCGCATTCCCCCAGGGCTGGCTCAAGGAGCTCTGCGGGCTGGAGCAAGCCCAGCAGCCCCTTGTCCCATTTTCTGGGCACCTCGCCAGCCCCACCCCTTCCTGCTGAGCCCAGGCTGCACGTGCAGGCCAGACCCAGTCTCAGGCCTGTGTCTCCTCTTGCTGGCCAGCCAGCAGTGCAGTCTCCTTCCCCCTAGCCTGGCTCCTTGGCTGCGTCCATGACATGGGTAATGGGGCTAGGAGGGGGGTTTTGGAGACAGGCAGGCAGCCATGGGGAAAGTGTACAGGTGGGGTGGGAAGAAGGGGTCAAGATGGTGGGCTGGAGAGGTGGAGGGGTTGGGGAGCTGAAGGGGGTGGAGTGAAGATGGGGGGTTAGGAGGACTGGAGTGGGGACATGGAGGCAGGGAGCTTAGGGAATGGGGATGGGGACTGAGGAGGACATGGGGAAGAAAGGGACTGATGGGGGCAGGTGTTTTGGAGGCAGTAGGTGGGGTGGGGGCCAGGCGTTTGGGGGGCAGTAGCTGAGGTGTGGAGCAGGCATTTGGGGACACAGTATCTGGAGTGGGTCAAGGGGGCCTCAACCTGCATGAAGGGCTCCCAGAAATTTAGGAGGGTTTCAGGCCTGCCAAATTATACTTTAACCCCTGAATGTCCAGCCCACAGCAGACATTCTTTGTCCGGTTTTTAATAGAGCTGGGATCAAGCCATAACTGTCTATCTGGACCCTTAAATGATGGCTCAGATAAACAGGTCTCAGATCCAAATTCACTGGGTTGTGTCTGTCTCTGTTTTTCAAGGTCTACTATATTCCACCACCTCCACTGGAGACTACTCAGTATTGCCAATGCTTCCCTTCACCCACCCCATTTTATCTCAATACCATTTCCACCCTTTCAGATCACCTAAAACAATTCCCCTTTCCTCCTTGTTAGTTATTGGTAAACTGTAACAAAATTCTCTATTAACTGATGTAAAATCTCTATTTAAATGAAGAAACAGATGCGTTGTCTTCAGTGCATGCAGTTCTATGGAAAAATAATTGACTTCACTCTTAACAAGGTCCTGTGCATTCAGCACTTGTAGTGCTGGACAGCAACTTCAAAGTCTTCAAGGGCCCATCTACACTACATAGCCTCCTAGGCAGGGGAGCTGGGTGTGAGGCTGTTGCTGTCTGTAGCGTGCACAGTGCTGTAGTAGTGTTCCACGTGCTAGATGGGCCCATGCACGTAGGCCGTGCCATGGTTAGTACCGTGCTTGTAGCACCAGCCCTGAGTCTGCCTGTAAGAGGAGCATGCAGTCACCCCAAGCTTGGCATTTAGAGGACTGATCATTCACATGCTTCAAATGGAAACCAAAAGAACTAAATTCTGTTTTTAGAATGACTTGGGGCCAAGTCCTGGGAAACAGAGCGAAGCTTAAATTTGCCTCCATGAGTCCTCAGAGTGAACTGTGGTTACTAGAAGGAAGTGTGTGTTTGTCCGCGTGGGGAAGACTACTGTTCCTCCCTTCCCCAGCAGATCTTGGCCTAATAACCTGACATGTGTACACATGCACAGGCTATACTCTTGATGTGCCCATGTTCCCCCACTTATGAAAGTCTCTTTTGCTTTTGACCCTGGCCAGCCCCATGTTTCTACTGTGTTCAGACTTCAGATCCTTGTGTAGGATGCCCTGGGATTTGTTAAAACAAACAAGGAGTCCTGTGGCACTTAAAGACTAACCAATTTATTTATCGCATGAGCTTTTGTGGGAGAAAAATCCCACTTCGAGAGGTGCTTTCAAATCACCTTATGAAGTGGGATTTTCTCCCATGAAAGTTCATGTGATAAACAAATTTGTTTGTCTTTAAAAGTGCCACAGGACTCGTTTGTAGTTTTGCTGAACTAGACTAACATGGCTATGCCTCTGGAACTGGGATTTGTTCTATATTTCCATTAAAATCACCCCCTTATGATTTTCAAATGAAAAACAATTTCTCTGTAACCCACTGATACCTCCTACCTTATGCTAAATAGTATTCCTGTGTTCCCCAAACCAAATGAACAGGCAAAATCTCATGTGGGCTGTTACTATTCTGTTATCCAGAGTGAATAAACTATGAGTAGCTGCATTTGGATCTCAGTGCAGTTTGCAGAGAGCTAAGTATGCAATTAGCTAATATGCAATTAACTGGATTAACGACACAGGCAGTCAAATGGGGTTTGCTCAGGACCATGCGATTTTCATGCATGCAAGTGGATTAGATAAAGCAGTGAGCACATAGATGGAGAGCACTGTATCACTAAGTCTGTGATGGATGTCCAGGTTCAACAGGGCTCAAATTTATCTTGGAATTCACTCTCATTTTACTACCTCACTGTTGCATCTGGTTCATTTAGTGGGGAGTGACCTTCTGTGGTGTGAGGCTGTGACATGATGGCTTGCCATTTGAATCATATACAGCTCAAAGCTGTATTCTTACTTAACTTCCTTTCTCATTCATATCATGGGTAGCCAAAGTAGGGCCTGATGGCCAATTACAGCTCAAAGAAGCATTTTAAAGTGCCTGCCATGACTGCCCTACAGGGTTAGGCAAAGGTGAAGAATTTCAGGAACTGGACCAAACACCAATTTCTGTTCATCTGCTGTATGAAACAAGAGACACACACAAGGAAACAGGTTTATGTGCCTCAGAGTGTCCAGGGTCTGCAGCTCCAATTGGCTTCAATGGGTGCTAGGGGCTCTCAACACTTCCCAGGGCTGGATCCTTATTTTGGATGCCAGAAAAATGATGGGAAAAATTCTGTGCAGGCCTCAATGTTCTTAGCAAGTTGCTAAACCAGCCCTCAGGCACTCCTGCTTTATATAAGCACATCATTTGCTTATAATTGCCTCTGTAGAGGATTAGAGTGGGTCAGAAACCAGAATTCCTATTCAATGGAAATCTACCATTCTGGGTTTTTTTGTTTCTAAATCAAAATGGAAACTGTCTGTAAAATGAAATTCTGAGATTTTTAAAAAAATCAGTGATATTTCATATCCACTTTATTGAAACATTTCAACTTTTATACTATACTATATTATAGTTGTAGTTAATATTTATTAAACATAAAAACTGTGGAATATTTTGACCTTATGAAATGAATCATTTAAATATTTTTTTCTTCAAAAATTTCCACTAAACCAACACTGTCTGCAGAACATAACAGTTTGTGACACTGATATTTGGCCATCGAGAAATTTTCAATTAAGTCCACTGAGGATACTGAATGGGGTGCTCTTATAACTGTCCCAAACATTGTGGCACAGAAGACTGATAGCGCAGGGTCTGGGGTTTTATGCCAGTAGTCCTTTAAATAGGAGCAGTACCAATTGCTAAGTGTTGGGGGTGTATTACACTAGTGTCAGAATGTTTACTCTCAAAGGTGTGAAGAAATTGCCATTTCCTTTCCCACAGATTCCCATGAGCTTCGCTCACAGAAAGCAGATTTACTTGGTGTCAGCCTCCAGGGGGGTGAGAGAAATTGGTTCTGGTGAGCGTCTCAAGCACAGAACTTAGTGTACAGCAGTTCACAAGCCTTTCTGCCCAAGAAACATTTATAAAAGCAGAGACCTCAGATCCTCACTTTAATTTATTGTAAATATGATCTTATTACAACTCTACCAGTGTCTCATTGTGTTGTTGGTCCACTCTGTTTGGTTTTTAACATGGGTGGGCCCCAACCCAAAACTGCAGATCTGAACTGTCTTGGCCCTTGAGGTATTCAAGCTAGCCTCTGATTCCAAAGCTTGGCACCATCGCTAGGTGTAGGCAGGAGCTGACTGTGTGCAGACACAAGCCCTAGTGGTGAAGTCACTGAACTAAGAATCAAGAGTCTTGGGTCCTGTTCCTGGCTCTGCCATGTTGACCCTGCACAGATCATTGTTCTCTCTGTGCCTTTCCTCTTTGATAACAAGGGGCTAAAGATACTGACTTTTGTTGGCTTTGAGCTCGCCAGATGAAAGCTAAGCTGCTTTGTCTTGGTGTGTTACTATGAGAGCTGGAACATTCATAGACTGAGGACACACTGGACCCCTGTGATGTCTGTGTAGGCACCCTGTACTTTAGGGGCCTTTGAATTTATTTAGGAGGCTAACATTTAAGCAGATCTTGTGTGCTGCAAGTTCTGCCACTTGGAGACTACAACTCTCATGATCTCTTGGGAAAATAGAGACACCCTTCCTGTCCCTCCAGGGGGCACAGGAGGAGAAGGGGGTCTCCATTTGGGAGTGAACAAATGGCTTTTCTGGTAGCTGCTGATGACTGCTCCTGGGACTGCTGGAGGTTTACTCAAGCACAGAGTTTTGGAGGTTGGTGGCCGTATTCAACCCAAAGCAGGGTCTGAACCTAGAGCTGGCCGAGCTGGACCTGCAGTGAGTGGTGTGAGTGTCTGTCTCCCCACCCCACCTGCATTTAGGAGCAGGGCTTGTAAAGGAAGGGAGCCTAAAGAGAGGTAGTCCCTTTGAACCAGGGCCAGGCCTACTGACAATAGTGGGGCCCTCTCCAGATTGTCAGTGTGGTACTGAGTGAATACACTGAACCAGCAGAGTGCTGCCTTGTCTCCTTCCTCAAACCTTTAAGGGCACCAAAACAAGCAAGGGGTCAGGGTTCTGGACTCTGGGGGTGTGTGCATTTTGGTAATAGTGTCTGTTAATTGATTTATTCAACTGCTCATGTGATATTTAAGTTCAGCCTGTAATGCCTAGTTTCCTTAATTTGAGTTAAGGTCTGTTATCTAGAATTTAAGCACATTGAACCTATTATATGAACAATTGGTAAACTTGAATTAGATTAATGCTACAGATTATTATCATCAGCAGCATGGGTTTAGTCCAGGAGGCTCCCAAGGTGTGCCACTGAATGCGTACAGGATCCAGCCAGATGGAAACACTGCCACGTTTAATTTCCTGTAAAGCAAAGGGACTGCGGCAGAGGGGCGGGTAAAGGATTCCCACTATTCCAACATCACCAGTGGGATACTCAGGATTTCCTTGTCATCAAACTTAGGTGCCTGTGCACACATGAGTATCGCCTGCTCCCAAGTAACCCAGGGGGAGAAAAGGGAGGAAGTTACATCTGATTGTTCACCCTTGACACCTGTGTGTTCTTATGTACCTCTAGTTTGCGGGCTGCCCTATGCCCAATGTCACCAAGACTCAGCCATTTAAACAATCAAATTATGTTTGGTTTGGTTTTCTTGTCAGACGGGGCTGAGGTTGGTGAAAGCTCTATAAAGTTAAAGGTAGTTAGTCGGATTAGATAGTACTTTTGGTCACTTAGCACTGTTTAGTCATGTTGTTATAAACCATTTCTCTGGCTGCAGATGTCATGGGACAGATTCGTGAAACAGTTTGCATCCATATTCTTTCCCTTGATGCTTCAAAGTGCTACGGACACAGCCTCTTACATGTGGAACTTAAATTCAGCATTGATGGGATGCTGCAGTTACAGCAAGGGCTAAGATCATGGAGGTGTGGCCGGGGTAAACTGGGATTCAGGAAACCTAGGTGCTATTCTTGGTTCTGCTGGGCAAATCACTTCACTGGACTGTGCCTCAATTTCCCCATTTGCAGGAGGGGAATAATGATACTGATCTGCTTTGTTAGGGTATATATACATGGGGGATTGAATCAGGTAACTCACAGGTACCTCTAGTGTGCACTCAGAGTACCAGTTCTGTTTTCAGTACACCTTGTGTGAACACACAGCAGCAGTTTCCCATGAACTAAGAGCATAGCATTCTGCCAGGGTATCAGGTGGTCTCTTGCTTTGTGGCTGTACAGCATTTATCTTGAGGCTGTTTTCACTGTGAATTGTGGGTCAAATATTTTTAAAAATCCTATGACTCTGCTGTCTTTGCTTCCTTTCTGGACTGGTACCAAAAAGTGATACTAAACTTAAAACTTTAAAAACTTCAAAGGAATATTAATTAAAATGACTTTAATATGATGAGAAATATTTAGAAATGGCATGAATGCTACTTAAAATACAATATTGGAGACTCAGAAGGCATTTGTCTCTGTGAGCAAAAAGGGAATCAGGAAGACAAGCAAAAGATCAATATGGCTAAATGCCAAGGTTTGAGAAGCTATTCAAGTCAAATACCAATCCTTCAAAATTTGGAATTCAGACCCATGTGAAACCAGTAAACAGGAGAATAAATTGCAGTAGTGTGTCTAAGAAGTGAATTGGATGGGCTGCAATGGCATTCAAAGAACAAATAGCTAATAGCTAAACAACAAGAGATTCTTTAAGCAAGAAGAATGTGAACGTATCAGTGGGTCTTCTGGATCACCAGGGATTAAAGAGAGAAATTAGGGAGTATAAAGAGAAGTTAAATGATCAGTATTCACTACTTAAAATGTTTGAGAGATTCTCACCCTGGATCTGTTCTCTTCTGCTAGTAAAGATGAGTTATCATCAGAGATTGTGGTGTTAGAAAATGAGGTTGTGGAGCAAACTGGTAATTTTACTAGCAATAAATCACCAGCCTAGATGATGTATCCAAGATTTCCGCAGGAGCTTACAAAAACATGCAATAACTCATGCAGAACAGTCTCTGTTCCAGAGGAGTTGAGGGTAGTGGACATTGTACTATATTTGACAAAGAACTGAGGAGTGATTTGGGGGAAAGAGGCAGGTGTGGATTAAGGGGCATTGGGGTCCTGGGTTGCCCCACCCCTGTGGGCCCCCCACCCTACTCCTGGCCTGGGAACCCTACCTGGGCCAGCACTGTGGGGAGGGTAGAGGCTATGCACGCGCCCCACCTCTGGGCCAGCTGGGCTACCCTCAGGGGTGGGGTGGGTTGGGTCGGCCCTGTTTGCTCTGCTCCATTCTGGAGGCAGGGCTGCAGCTGGTTGGCATACGATGTGGCTCTGGCATAGTAGGGCCACAGCAGAGACTGTACCACATTCACCCCCAGAACAGAGCGGAGTGAACAGGACTGGCCTGTCCTGCCCCTGGGGATGGGGCAGTAGCACTGAGCCCAGCCTTTGGGCCAGGGATCTACGCCCCTCCCAGTGCCAGCAGGGCAGGGGCCTTCCCAATACCAGAGCCCCTTCCTGGAGCTCTGGGGGGCTAAACAGGGCAGCAGGAGGTGGGGCCAGATTTGCAGGAGCCATAGTGGCTGGAGCCTGGGGCCCCTCTTCAGGCCAGGGCCAGGGGCCTCAGTCCCTATAGCCCCTGCCTTAATCTGGCCCTGGAGAAAGGAATAAGATTTACATCTGTACCTGACAAATTGGTTAAAAGGGTCATTAAAACACAAACATTCTCCCCTCCCCGTGAAAGTTCATGATATGCTAAGGTGTAACCATTGTGGACTCTGCCAAGGTTAGCAGATGGAAGTCAGCCAAAAGCCTTTTAAGCAGTGGGTATTTGTGGGGTTGGCACCAAATGCTTGAGAATTATGTTAACTCACCTTGCTGATTCCTTTGCTCTGAGGGAGTGTACCAGTGAAAGGCACTAGCCCTTCAAAGATCTGCTGCTGTTATTATTTTAACAGTATTACGGTACCTCCACTAACATCAGCGCCCCACATACATGTAGCAAGAGACAGTCGCTGCACTGAAGAGTTTATAGTCTAAATAGGTTACCCAGGCAACTCACAGGAGAGAGGAAATATTGCTATGCCCATTTTAGAAATGGGGAACTGAGGCAGTCTGTGAAATTAAGTGATTTGTCCATGGTCACACAGTAAGTCTGTGGCAAAACTGGGCACCAACTGTAGGTCTTGGGAGTATTAATATAGCGTCTTAACCACAGAGCTATCCTCTCTGTTCTAGTTCAAACACAATGAATTGTGTAGAGGGTCTTAGATGGGTAATATATATGTAATAAAATACATTTTGAGGCTAGTATGTGGGGAACAACTGATTTTCTGGCATTCTACTATATATATGATTATTATTTTTTTTAATATAATTGGCTACCAAACAGTGGAATACTGAGGGATTTAGATGGTTTAAGTCAGTGGTTCTCAACTAACGGTATGCGTGTCCCTAGGGGTACACAGAGGTTTTTCCAAGGAGATACACTGATTTATCTAGATATTTCCCTCCTGTTACAAAGGCTACATAAAAAGCACTAGCAAAGTCAGTACCAACTAAAATTGCATACTAAGAATGACTTGTTTATACCACTCCATATAGTGTACACTGCAATGTAAGTGGAATATTCATATTCCAAATTATTTATTTTACATTGATATGGTAAAAATGTGAAAGTAAATAATTTTCAGTATAGTGTGCTGTGACACTTCTGCATTTTGTGTGTGTGATTTTTGTAAGCAAGTAGTTTTTAAGTGAGCTGACTCTAAGGGAGTATGAAAAATTAATACTCCTGGAAGTGGTACAGTAGTCCAGAAAAGTTTAAGGTGACGTGAGCTGGGACTTTTTCCCTTTGATCATTGATTCAAGCAGGCTCAGCAGTGAACGATGAAACATGGCCATTTGGTGCTTGACTCATAGTCTTTACCAGGCGTGGCCAAACTGTGGCTCGGGAGCCACATGCGGCTCTTGAATGAAAAAGTGTGGCTGCTGGAAGAATGTCAGCAAATCAATTTAGGAAAGCAGCTCCAGTCTAGGAGTTCAGGAGGGGGTCGGGATGGTGGGGAGAAGCGTGGCATGGTCGGGATTTTAGCAAACTCGCCACTAGCCTGCAGTCTTCTACACTGAGCAGCAGCTAAGTTTTTACTGTATAGACCTAATTTTCATGGTAACCTTAAGTAATTATTAGAATCTGACATTAGTAGAATTAATATTTGCCCTCTTTTTATGATAAAATTAAAGCGTGCAATGAATTTTAAACTTAGTAATTTTGGAGTAGGTAAAAGTATATGGCTATATGCCTCAGTGAGGCTCTCGAAGGTTTAATAATCAACTTGTGTGGCTCTTGAGTTCCATAAGTTTGGCCACCCCTGATGTGTTGGTAGTTGTCTCTCCAAATCATAATAGATAGGCAGTGTAGTCCATGGGTTTTGCTGTTGCTGTATGGAATTGGAGGACTGGTAGTCCCAAGGGGCAAATTAACTGCCTCGGTTTCCTCTATGTTCCTTGTGGTGTGAATTATTGCACATCACAGAAGTCACCATCACTGTTTACTCCCTTGATGGCAGTCTGAGCAGAGAAGCCATGGGCTGAATGAGCTGTGGAGTCTGAATTCCCCTCTGACTCTTGGTGAGGTCCCTCTTGGTCCCAGGCTTGTCCTGGGCTTGTGTATGTTTGTGTAAATACTCAGCAGGGAACCTATTCTAAAAATATCTGAGTTTGACACTAAAGCATTGTACATGAATGAAAAAATCACTATTTTTTGTATTTCTACTTGGTGGCACAGATATTCCTGGCACTGCATAGAGAGACTGAAGACACCAAGTCTGAGTCTGCTTTCTGTCTTGGGTAGCTATTGACACCCTACAAATGGCCCAAGAACAAATAGAGGAGTCTGAGTTAGCAGCACTTTACAGAGCTGTCAGTAACTGCCCAAGGTGCAAACCAGATGGGAATCCAGCCAAGAGGAGTGTTAGTTCTTCTCTGCCAACGATTTATACCCTGGCGCGACTCCATTCAGCAGAGTTAGTCCTGATTTACACAGGTGTAACTACAGTAAGAATCTGGCTCATAGTCCTTGCCCCAAAGAATTTATACCTCCGATAAGCTACCCGCTAATTTTATCCTGTAGTAAATGAGGGTCTAAGCCTTGTGCGCTTGTTATTCATTCTAAAGACTCCTTTGTTTGACTGGACATAATGCAACCTTTGTGTGCATGCTTTTGGGAATCAGCCAGAGGTAGGCAGGGGCTCGGAGCACATGCTGCTGTTCAGAGCTTGTGTCTGTTCTAAAGTCTGGGTGCTGTCAAGGTCACTCAGGTACTCTTCATCCCAGCACCCTGGGAGATGCCGGCCAGCCCTGCAGGCAAAGGCTTTTCCTTGCACCTCCCGCTCAAGACTACTTCAGAGAAGTGGTTGCTATGCAGCCTTGTTTGTTCTCCGTATGTAACACTGTTTGCTTGCTGTGTGGGTGACCTGTAAGTTTGAGCTGGTTATCCTCACCCAGAAGGGGGCTGGGCTACAGTGCTGAAATCTATACCCCCAGCTTTCAAAATCCTAAGGTCTGGAGCTGGGGAGAGCCAGGATTCATTGTGGGAGGCTGCCTACAGCTGGGCTTTGTGGCACCCAGATTTAACAACATGGAAACTAGGCATCTAAAGTGAAGAGGCAACTCTGTTTGCGAAGGAGGTTAGTGAATTGCCCTGACTCATGATTTGCTGCTTTTTCTGAGGTGACACTCAGGTGAGGGGCTGGGATCATGCTGTTGACGTGTTGCATTTTGAACTACGTGGAGCTTGCTCGATGGGGAGTTCTTCTCCCATAAAGTGGCAGGTGCTCAGAGGTGAAAGAGAATTTGGGGGAAAGGTTTGGTTGATGTTTTCCCCCCAATAACTTATTAAAGTATAGGGAACATGAGTGTTAGGGAGCTTTGTGGTGGATGAATCCTTCTGGTTTAGCTGAGAGTGGGTGCAGCTAGGTCACTTTTTAGGTAAGTGGAAGATCAGAGCTTGGGTCATTTTGCAGCAGGAGGATGAGGGGGAACAAGGGCAAGGTAGGAACTATTATCCGATAATCCAGGATGTTCCATGTAACCTGCTGAGTGGGCTGGGCTATGAAGAGCCAGTCTTCAGCTGTTTAGTTCATTATTGTGTGTAGGCAAATAGGAAGCTCTGCAGCATCTCAGCTTCTGATCCACCTTGATTTGACTGAAGTATGAGCTCCCTTTCAGGCATTTGATAGAAGCATGCTGCTGCTTTTTCCAGGCCCAAGCTAAATCTCCCCCCAAATCAAACCCTGGCTGAACCTCAGAGACATTTGGATCAAGATCAGGACAGTGTGTATCTCTGGTCCTCCCTAGAAGACAATATTAAAATCCTATGTGGTGAAATTATAACTTGCCATGTTTCACCAAAAAAGACCTCCATGCCCTAGTGAGAAGTTGGAAGGGGAGCAGGTGAGGCAGGTCAGAAGAAGCATTTTGTTTTTCCTCTGAATAAATGAGTGATAGAAAATCTGGGTAAGTTACAGCTTTTTTAGAATATAGGTACCCAGTTCAAGGCACAAGCTCTGGGGAGGAATTAGCTCAGGTTAGGTTTAGTCTTTATTTACAAATGGGTGTATTATCAAAGAAATAAGTATCTGTGAAAACTGGAGCTGGGGAAGGTTCAGCAAATAGAAGGGGAAAGCTATACGCTCAAAAGCAGCTTCTTTTCCGTTTGAAATCCAGAGATGTCAGCCTGTCAAAGATAGCAAATGAAGATCCATTCAGCCTCTCTAAGGGATAAGATGCAGGACTCCCTCTGCTCATTATTAGAGATGTTTGCTGGTGACTCTCTCCCTCCCATGCTCTCCAGAGAGAACTCTTTGCTTCATGTTTCTTTCCTTTCGTTCTTTGATAGTTTGCACGAAAGGTGCAGAGACGCTGACAACCTACAGTTCTCAGCTAGGAAGCATTGCTAGGATGTTGACAAAATTACTTAATACTTACCCAGAATCTTCCATCCAAGGCTCTCAAAGCATTTTGCAAAGGTGGGTAAGTACCATTTCCATTATACCGATGAGGGGGTAAGTGACAGGGATGAAGTGATCTGCTCAAAGTCTATTGCCAGATTTATACAGGAGGTCAGACTAGATGGTCTTAATGGTCCCTTGTGGCCTTGAGTTCTATGAATCTAGAAGGCCAAAGTGTCTCCACTGACATAGTGGGAATTAGAACCCACTTCTTCTGTCTTCTAGCCCTGTGCTCTCAGCACTAGGTAATGCTACTTTACTTGCTTTATCATTTGTTAGTTTTCAGAGAATCATACAAGATGAGGGTTGGAAGGGACCTCAGGAGGTCAGCTAATGTAACCCCCTGCTCAAAGCAGGACCAGTGTCAGCTAAATCATCCCAGCCAGGGCTTTGCCATGTCAGGCCTTACAAACCTGTAAGGATGGAGATGCCACCATTTCCAGCACCATTTCAGTGCTTCACCATCCTCTTAGTGAATAAGAATTTCCTAATATCCAACCTAGATCCCCCCACTGCCAATTGAGACCATTGCTCCTTGTTCTGTTATCTGCCACCACTGAGAACAGCCTAGGCCCATTTTACCTGGAACCCCCCTTCACTGCTATCAAATCCCCTCCCACTCTTCTCTTCTACAGATTAAATAAACTCAGTTTCTTCAGCCTCTTCCCATAAGTCATGTGCCTCAGTCCCCAATCATTTTTGTTGCCCTCTGCTGGACTGTCTCCAATTTGTCCAGTAACCCCAAGCCCAAAACTAGACACAATACTTCAGATATGGCCTCACCAGTACCACATAAGTGGGAATAATCACTTACCTCAATCTGATGGCAATGCTCCTACTAATGCAGCCCAATATTTCACTCATCTTAGCAGCGGGGGCACACTGTTGAGTCATATCCAGCTTCTTGTCCATTGTAACTCCAAGGCACTTTTTTGAAAACTGCTGAGTCCTAGTCATTTGGTCCACAGTCTGTAACAGTGCATGGGATTCTTCTCTACTGAATGCAGGACTCTGCACTTCTCCTTGATGAACTTCATCAAATTTCTTTTGACCAAGTCCTCCAATTTGTCTACTTCATTCTGAATCTTACCCCTACCTCCTGGCATATCTACCACTTTCCCCTGCTTAATGTCATCTGCAAATTTTCTGAGGGTGCAATCCACCCCACCCTCCAGATCATTAATATTGAACAAAACTGGCCCCAGGACCAACTCTTGGAGTATTCTCCTGCCAACTAGACATCGATCGCTATCTGTTGAGCCAGATGATTTAGCCAGTTTTCTATCCATCTTATAGTCCATTCATCCAACTTTCTGTCATGTATACTGTGGGAGACAATATCAAAAGCTTAGCTCAAGTCAAAGTGTATCATGACCTAAAGGGACAGCCATGTTAGTCTAGTTCAGTAAAACAAACAAGAAAGGATTCCTGTGGCACTTAAAGACTAACAAATATATTTATCACATGAGCTTTCATGAGAGAAAATCCCACTCCATCAGGCGCTTTGAAGATGGGGGATCTTACACTATTGTCCCACTTCCACAGAGCCAGTCATCTTATCATAGAAGGCAATCAGGTTGGTCAGGCATTGGCTTGCCCTGGGTGAATCCATGCTGACTGTTCCTGATCAACTTCCTCTCCATTAAGTGCTTCAGAATGGATTCCTTGAGAATCTGCTCCATGATTTTTCTGAGAGCTGAGGTGAGACTGGCTGGTCTGTAGTTCTCCGGATCATCCTTCCCTTTTTTTTTTCCTTTGAAGATGGGCACTGTATTTGCCTTTTTCCAATTGCCTGAGTCCTCCCCTGATCCCCACCAGTTTTCACAGATAATGGCCAATGGCTCTGCAATCACAAGTCAACTCTCTCAGCACTCTTGGGTGGACTGTATCCAGCCCCATGGACTTGTGCATGTTCATCTTTTCTAAATACTCTTGAACCTGTTCTTTCCATACTGAGGACTGCTCACCCCCTCCCCATTCTGTGCTGCCCAGTGCAGTAGTCTGGGAGCTGACCTTGTCTACGAAGCCAGAAGCTAAAAAACCATTGGGTACTTCAGCTTCTCCCACACCACCAATCACTAGGTTACCTACCCCAATCAGTAAGGGGCCCACACATCCCCTGATCACCTTCTTGCTGGCAACATACCTGTGGAGACCCTTCTTGTTACCCTTCAAGTCTCTTGCTAAGTGCAACTCTAGTTGTGCTTTGGCCATTGTGATTTCATTCCTGCATGCTCAAGCGGTATGAAATCAGAATATTTGGAATGTGTCGTTTCTGCTCAGTCTGTGAGCTGAATTGTTGAAAAGTCCAGCATTCTGAACATGAGCCTGGTCCCTAACTTCTGCCCCTGGCCTTTCCTTTACTCAGCCCATGCTTTGAGCTGAGACAGTTTGGTGATGACCCTAAGAAGTGCAGGGCTTCGTGCTTTTGAGATCCTTAACTTTTCAGGATGCCCAACCTCAGAGCATGGGAAGGAAAAGGCCACCAACCCTACGCCCACCCTGGCTGTTGAACTTCCCTATTCCTAGTGTTTAATTTGTAATGAAAGGGGAGCTGGGGCTCAAGAAATTAGACCTGTGAGTTCAAGCAATTTTTTTACATTCATCAGCAAGCCCAGGTGTGCTGGCACTATGAGTTGCCAAGCCTCGAGATGCCATGGCTCCGCCTGGCAAACTCAGAACAAATTAAGCACTGCCAACATACCCAGTGACAAGAGACCAAATGCCCCTTCCATGTTGGCAAACATTTTCTCATAAGTCCAACTAACAGAGAGTCTATTGGGTTTCATACACCAGTCATCCTGCAGTTTACCTGAGTGTTTAACATTTTCTTGAAATTTCATGAAGGCCTTGATTTCAGTCAGCACATGAACTGTTGGCACCCCAATTGGTTTATGTTGCTGAATTTTAGTGGCCCACTGGTCACCAAGGTGAGGAAAAGCTACCTTTGGGTCATTCTTCTGCCTCCCCAGTGCTCTGATCTCCAAACCTGTACTGACTACAGTTTGGCTACTTTGGAAGCTCTGTTTTTATTGTTTTTGTATATCTTTTCAGAAGCCAAGCAATATGAATGGCCATGAGTCAATAAGGACTGTTAGTGTGAATGATGCACACAGGACTGAACTGCTAGATTGTAACTTCCGAAGGGTGCAAACTGTCTTCTTTTTGTAGTGTGTGTAGCACTAAGCACAGTATTAGGGCTGATCAGGCCATATAATAGTCCACATCTTCCTAGATACAGTAACTTGAGATCTGGTGGACCCCCTCATTTACACCAGGGAGTGTAACTTCATAGGCTGCTGATTTATACCTGTGTAAGAGAGGGGAATCAGGCCCCAGGCTTCACTCCTGTTAACATGTTGTTTCTAATGAGGAATCTCTGTTATGAAACTAAAATCCCCTTTGGTTCTTTCTAATTGAATGAAATTTCTTCACATCATGGGGATTTCTCACACTTGATTATTGTCTAGGAGGAGAGAGAGAGAAAGCCATGGGAAGTCACTTGGAATTAGCTTGGATTTACATCAGTCAACAAGATCTGGTCAAGAAAAAACATCCTTGACTCCTTAAGGCAGTGACTGAAGAGATCTCTGAGTTATTATCAATTATCTATGAGAACTCATGGAAGATGGGGGAGAGACCTAGGACTGAAAAAGGAGTAAATGTAGTGCCTACCTATAAAAAGTGGAATTAGGGCAATCCAGGGAATTAAAGACCAGTCAGTTTAACTTCCATGTTTGAAAAGATAATGGAGCAAATAATCAAACAATCACTTTGTAAACCCCTGGAAGAAACACTATAAGTAACAGTCAATATAGATTTATCAAGCACAAATCATGTCAAATCAAGATACTATCCTTTTCTGACAGCGTAACAAACCTCATGGACAAGTGGGGAACCAGTAGATGTATTTAGACTTTAGTAAGGCTTTTGATGCTTCTCACATGACCTTCTTGTAAACAAACTAAAAAAAGGTAGCCTAGCCAAACCTACTATAAGGTGGGTGCACAACTGACTGGAAAATCATACTCAGAGTATTTAGCAGTGGTTCACAACTGAGCTGGAAAGGCATATTGAACGGGGTACCACAGGGATCTCTCCTGGGTCTGGTTATATTCAATATCTTCATAAATGGTTTGAATGATGGCTTAAAGAGGGTACATTTGTGGGCAATACCTAGTTGAGAGGGGTTCAAGTGCTTTGGAGAACAGGATTAAAACCCAAAATCATCTTGAAGAAATTAAATTCTGAATTAAATAGGATGAAATTCATTAAGACCAAAAGCAAAGTAGGCCATTTAGAGAGGAATAAGCAAATGCACACATACAAAATGGTGAATGGCTGCCTAGAAAAAATTACTGCAGAAAAAGTCCTGGTAGGTTTTTAATGAATCACAGATTAAATATGGGTCAAAAATGCACTGTTGTTCTAAAAAATGCAAACATAATTCTGGGATGTATTAGCAGGAATGTTATAAAGAAAATATGGCTATGTCCACACTGCAAGCCATTTTTCGAAAAAAATATTTTAAATAAGTATTTTGAAATAAACATGTCAAAAATGCTATTTCAAGAGAGGAGTCCTCCTGGACTGTCTGTCTCAAAATAAAGCAGTGGTTTCTTTGTTTTCAAAAAAGAGAGTCCATACTGGACTCTCTTTAAAACAAAACAAAACAAAACAAAAAGGCCTGGGTAAAAGATATGCAGGCTTTTTTGAAAAAGCCCTTTTTCTGACAGATGACCAGGTTTAAGGGGGCTGAAAAAGCGCTTTGATATTTCAAAATACTGGGGTGCTTTTTGTTTCAAAATAGCTTTTTTGAAAAAAGCACTATTTTGAAAAAAGGCAGGTTTTGCTTTTTCAAAATAGCACTTCAATGTTTCAAGACATCAGACTGCTTTTTTTCGAAAAAGCAAAAACAGCTCCCTGGACACAAAGGGTTTTCAGGATAAGGCGCCTTATCCCGAAAAACCTTTGCAGTGTAGACATACACCATGACAAGTATTTTTTCCAGTCTGCTCAGCACTAATAAGGCCTCAAATGTCTAGTGCAGGGCACCACTTTTCAGAAAAGATGTGGATAAATTGGAGAAAGCCTAAGGGAAAGCAATCAAAATTATTAAAGTTCTAGAAAACATGACCTAAGAAGAAAGACTGAAAAAATTGTGTTTGTTTAGTCTGGAGAATGGAAGACTGAGGAGGAATAGGACTGTTCTCAAATACGTAAAAGTTTATTATAAAAAGGAGGGTGATAAATTGTTCTTAGTCACTGAGGACACAAGAAGTAGTAATGGGTTAAATTGCAAAAAGGGAAATGTAGAGTAGACACTAGGAAAAGCTTCCTAACCAGCAGGGTGGTTAAGCACTGGAACAAATTACATAGCAAGGCTGTAGAATCTCTATCATTGGAGGTTTTTAGAACAGGTTAGAGAACCACCTGTCAGGGATGGTATAGTTATCACTTAGTCCTGCCTCGATGCAGGGCATTGGACTAAATGACCTATTGAGGTCCCTTCCAGTCCTGTATTTCTATGATTCTAAGATTTTATTAGTATAACTGAAATCAGAATTTGGCCCAGTAGCCAGAAGTGGCTTACCTTTCACAAAAGAGGCAAAGTGCAGTTTGTGTGGTTCCATCTGCCAACAGACAAAATACAAGTAAATGTAAAAATTTTAGAAGTAGCAGTGCAACACAATGATTTCAGGTGGAAGGATGTGAAAAAAGATGCGTTCTTTTTGATTGATGGGGATTTTGCCTGTTTACACATTGAAGGGGTGGGTGCAAACAACAATATAACCCAAATGATTGATGCTGATGTTCTCACTTGCACCACTCTTCCACGTCAGGGAACTTCCCAGCCAAGGAGCTATAGGCAGTCTTTTCCCCTTTTTCACATGTGGAGCTAAATAGGCCACACAACCTCAAGAGGTCTTCAAGCATGGGGCATAGGTTTGGCCTGCACTGAGCACATGCCAGCAAAGTATATGATGTTGATTCTGCCCTGTCTTGCACCCTGTAATCCATTCCCTTGCATTTAGGTGCATGCTGTGAAGGCTCTCCTTTTGCTTTCAGCCACTGCTCAAGTCCTTTAAAAGCAAACATAATCTTGCCCCTATTTGGCCTGTAAATAACACCCCCCGACACAGATATCAAACACTTATTGTCTGTCTGTCTATGTGCACCTTCCTAGATCACCTTGCATGGTGGCTACACTGTTATTTTGTATTATTATTTAACATTCATAGTAGAGTAGCACCAAGAGACCCCAAACAGGATCAGGGCACTTTCCCTCCTGCAGAGAGCTCACAGTGTATGAGGGACTACAATATATAGTGTAGGAGGGCCTGATCCAAAGCCCACCAAGATCTCTGATAAGCTTTTCATTGATCTCATTGGGGTTTGGATCAGGCCCCAAGGAAAGAAAAATGTAATCTTTGTTCTTGTCTCCGGTGCCTCTTTGTTTTCTGCAGTCACAAAAGGTTGCGGAACAATTTGTAAGCCAACTTTGAGAAATGAATGTACTTGGCCACAGCTCTAGCGGAGCCGGTTACAGTAAGCATTATGAAAAACATTGTGTACAATACTCCAGTAGCTCTGGTGTTCAACATGACACTTCATTAGGGCTGGCACTCAATGTTGTTCTAACTGGTGTTTGGTTACCACTGAACCATTGGCTTTCAAACCAATTTGTTCCTAATTCTTCATTTGCTGCCCTGTCCTTGCTGCTGCTTGTGATGGCTCATTTCAGAGATGTGCAAACTGGTTCTGCTGAAGTGGGCAAGGAGTCTTTTGTACACTGTCTTTTGATACGGGCCCTGCGCTCTTAAGAGTCTCAGGCTGAGAAGACTCCTTCTGAGTCCTTTTGAGCATGTGGTCTCAGAACTGCAAAAAAGCCATTGATAGTTTGCTTTATCTTGACTGAATTTTTTTTGCTTGTGCTCCCTTCCTGATCATAGAATCATAGGGTTGGAAGGGACCTCATAGGTCATCTAGTCCAACCCCCTGCCAGAGGCTGGACCACTCCCACTAAACCACCCAGTCATGGTTTTGTCCAGCCAGGCCTTAAACACCTCCAAAGATGGAGATTTCACCACCTCCCTCGGCAGCTCATTCCAAGGCTTCACCACTCGCCTAGTAAAAAAGTTTTTTCTAATATCCAGCCTTGACCTCCCTAACCTCAACTTGAGACCATTGCTCCTCGTTCTGTCCTCTGTTATTACCGAGAACAGTTGAGCTCCATCTTCCTTAGAGCATCCCTTCAAGTAGTTGAAGGTTGCTATCAAATCCCCCCTCAGTCTTCTCTTCTGCAGACTAAATAAGCCTAATGCTTTCAGTCTTTCCTCATAGGGCTTGTGCTCCAGCCCCTTAATCATTTTTGCCCTCCTCTGAACTCTCTCTAGCATGTCCCTGTCCTTTTTGTAGTGGGGAGCCCAAAACTGAACACAGTATTCTAGATGTGGCCTCACCAGTGCAGAATAGAGGGGAAGGATCACATCCCTTGATCTGCTGGTAATACTTCTTTTGATGCTGCCCAGTATGCCATTGGCCTTTTTGGCAGCAAGAGCAGACTGCTGACTCATATCTAGCTTCCCATCCACCATGACCCCCAGGTCCTTTTCTACCCTGCTGCTACTTAGCTGAATGTTTCCCAGCCTGTCGCAGTGCATGGGTTTTTTTTGTCCCACGTGCAGGATTTTACACTTGTCCTTATTGAACCTCATAAGATTTCTATTGGCCCACTGTTCCAATTTATCTAGGTCTCCCTGAATCCTGTCCTTGCCCTCCAACGTGTCTACTGGTCCCCCCAGCTTGGTGTCATCCGCAAACTTACTGAGAATGCAGTCTATTCCATCATCCAGATCATCGATGAAAATGTTGAATAGAACTGGCCCCAGGACCGACCCCTGGGGCACACCACTCGTGATGTGCCTGTGCTCCATGGATATTCTAGTGAACAAGTTTGCTAGCAAAAAGCCTCCCTCAAACAGTGAATTTTGTATTTGTGGAGTACACTGACCAGATTTTTGGAAGGATTTCTGGGGACATCTGGGCAGCAGCTGCCTATGTCTCACCTGGCCCCAGCTCCCACCAAGGAGGCAGGCAGCAGCTGGCAGCTGCCTGAGTCCCTGGAAGCCAGGTGGCAGCCTTCTGCATTCTGGCTGGGAGCCCAGCGACATCCTCTAGCACCCCACAAGTTGCACTTGCACCTGGGTGGCAGCCATCTATGCCCTGGCTTGTATCTGGAAGACAAGGGACGGCCTCCTGCACCCTGGCTTGGAGCCAGGCGTTGGCCTCCTGCACTCTGGATTGGAAATGGACAACCAACATCCTAGGGTAGAAGGGGATGGAGGCAGCTTCCTCCACCTCAGCTCAGAATCGGCAGCTGTTTGCCACCTCAGCTGGCAGCCTAGTGGCAGCCACCTACAGTTATCCCAGTGGCCCCTGCAGGCTTGAAGCCTGGTGTCCAGAAAGCCAGGTGGAGAGCCCAGTGGCTTGCCTGGTACCTGAGCCAGGAGCTGGGCTATACCAGTAGACTTACTTGTCAATTTTACTGCTCTAGCTGAGCAGTGAAATTGACAGCTATGACAGGCCAAGATTTCACCTGTATAAAAATGTTAAGGGAGGGCCTGCACAGTGTGATTTGGCCCAGCCCCATGTCCCCAAGGGACAGCTCTGAATATGAGTAAAATCTGAAGTGTAGTGCAGAGGTTACATTTTACTATTTGTCACATTTATTTATTACTATTTTGCCTCATTTTTAAACAATTGTTTGGTGATAAAGCCAACCTGGGACATTTCTCAGGACAGTTTATTGCTGGGGATAGAGTACCTGAAACAGGGACAGTTCCCAGAAATTGGAGATGTCTGGTCAGCCTATTGTGGAGAGCAAATTTCCAACATGTAATCACAAGTATTCGTTCTAAAAATGTCATCTGAAAGAATGTGCTCATCCAGTCGGGGACCAGGAATGTGTCTCACAGTCTGTGCAGCTAATCAAAGCTGTTCAGATATTGATGACTTGCAATGATCTGCCTACAAACAATGGCAAGGCCTGTCTGCAGAAGCGGTTCTGCAAATAGACTTGAAGGGTGAATGATTTGAGAAAAACAAACAAACAAGAAGTCTTGTGGCACTTAAAGACCAACAAATTTATTTTTTGCCTGAGCTTTCCTGGGAGAAAATCCCACTTTGTCAGATGCTTTGAATCTTCAAAGAGTCTGATGAAGTGGGATTTTCTTCCATGAATACTCATGCAAAAAATAAATTTGCTAGTCTTTAAGTGCCAGAGGACTCTGTTTGTTTGTTTTACTGAACTAGACTAACACAGATAACCTTAGGATCTTGAGAGAAACACAAGCTGGTAATGGATAATTAGGAAACAGAAAAAGAGATGAAACTAGCAATTCAGGGATCCCCTCTGTTCATAGTGAATCAGGACTCTGCTATGGTGGAGCCTTCTCCCATCCAGCACGTGGGTCTCCGCACTACCTGTAGCCATCTCCCAAATCCAGGCTCAGAGGGTCCAACCCTTGCTCTTTCTGGTCTCCCTTGCGGGGGGGTCCTCCCTCCACAAGGGTCTTAACAGTCCCAATCAGCAGTGACACTCAGCCAGTGTCGAAGTCAGAGGGTTTATTAGCAATCTAGTTTGCACAGCAACTAGGACAGTTGGCTCTCAGATCAACCAGTAGATCTAGCAGTAAACCCCCCAGGATGAGTCCCAGAGATCCCGCCTCTCCAACCTCCATCTTCCTTCTCCTCCCTCTTCTCCCTTTGTTCTCCTCTCCATCCAGCTGCCCTGCCCCTGGTCTGAACCAGCCACAACCTGTCACCCCCAGGGGGTCCAGGTAAGGTCACACTAAAGCCGCTTCCCCCCTAGTGGTACCTATAGTTATCACACCCCTGTGTCCCATCACCAGAATACCAGCACCAAAGAACAGGAACAGAAAAGAAGAACCACAGTAGCCCAAGAGGTTTTCTTACTTCATCACATCTCTGGCCCCTTGGAGACTGAACTGATCAGGGTCACCTCAACCGGTGATCTGGAGAAGTTCTGACCCCTCCCATGATGAGGCATCTGCTACTACATTCACATTTCCCTTGACATGCATCACCTCCATATCATAATCCTGAAGGATTAACCCTCATCTCATGAGCTTGGCATTAGTACCCTTCCTCTGATGTAACCAGGTCAGGGAAGAATGATCTGTATACATTTTGAAACGACGACTGAATAGGTAGGGCTGCAGTTTCCTTAGGGCCCAGACCATGGCCAGGCAGTCCTTTTCAATGACAGCATAGTTCTGCTCCCGGGGTAACAACTTTCTGCTCAGATATACAACTGGACGTTCCACTCCTTCATCATCAGTTTGCATCAAGGCCTCTCCTAGTCCCCTGTCTGAGGCATCAGTGAACACAAAAAATGGTTTGTTGAAGTCTGGGTTCACCACGATTGGGTCCGGGATCAATGCCCTTTTTAGGGTACAGAAGGCCTGCTGGCATGGCTCAGTCCAGACCACCTTGTCTGGTCGCCCCTTCTTACACTGCTCAGTGATGGGTGCAGCTATAGTGCTGAAATGGGACACAAACCTCCGGTAATACACTGCCATCCTGATAAAGGCCTGGACCTGTTTCTTAGTTTGGAAAACAGGCCAGTCTCTGATCACTTCCACCTTAGCGGGCTCAGGCTTCAGGTGCCCGCTTCCCACTGTGTGGCCTAGGTAAGTAACCTCCACCATTCCCACCTTACATTTCTCTGCTTTCACTGTTAGCCCTGCCTCCTTCAGTCACTCCAGCACCCTTTTTATCTGGGATACGTGGTCTTCCCAGGTCTGACTGAAGACACATATTTCATCTATGTAGACCAGGGCAAAGTCTTCCATCCCCTTCAGTAATTGGTCCACTAAGCACTGAAGGGTCACCGATGCCACCTTGAGGCCAAAAGGTAAGACCAGGAACTTATATAGCCCGATAGGGGTGATGAAGGCTGATTTCTGTGTAGCCTCTGGGTCCAAGGGTATCTGCCAGTAACCCTTGGTGAGATCCAGAGTGGTGAGATAGTGAGCCCTTCCCAGCCTGTCTAAAATCTCATCCATCTGGGGCTTGGGGTATGTGTCAGACACTTTGACGACGTTCAGCTTGCGATAGTCTACACAGAACCGGATCGAACCATCTTTCTTGGGTACCAGCACTACCAGAGAAGCCCACGGGCTGGTAGATGGTTGTATAACACCCAAGGCCAGCATGTCTTGGACCTTCCTCTCCACATCCTGGGCTACCTTCCCAGTGACTCTAAATGGGGAGCACTTTATGGGGTTGGTTGTCCTGGTCTCTATGTGGTACACCATTAAGTTGGTAAGCCCAGGCTGGATAGAAAACAGGGGTCAGTAGAACTTCAGCACTACGCTTAGCTCTTCCCTCTGTGCCACAGTTAGCTGGTTGGATAAGGGAATTAACTCAGGGGGTTGGACTCGATGATCTCATGAGGTCCCTTCCAACCCTATGATTCGATTCTATTCTGTTCTATTTCTTTCTTTCTGAGGCCTTGTCAGCATTGGGAATTGGCCCTGGTTCCATAGCAGTTGATGTCCAGCCACTGAAGCAGTTGCACTAGTTCAACACAGCAGTATAGACAAGGAATGATTGATTTGCTTACCCCTGCTTGAATCCAGGGTAAACTGCAAATTGTGGCTTTGCTTGTGTCCTCTTGGGGTTTGCCCCCATACAGCTAAATCAGTGGCTGTGGGAGCTATCCACCCCATCACCCAGATCATTAATAAAGATGTTGAACAAAACTGGCTCCAGGACCAACCCCTAGGGCACTCTGCTTGAGACTGGCTGCCAACTAGACATTTAAGCATCCAAAGGAAACAAGAATCCCAAGAGGATAAACGTCTTTACATTAACCCAGTACATAATTAGAAAAGAGAATAAATTACTGTTTGTCCAAACGGTAGCAACACCCAGAACTGTTCAAAAGCAGCTGAATTCTCCTCATCTCTTTGGAAAAGGATTTTTATTTTTAGCATAATTCTTTTCGTATCATGGTGTCACAGTGCAGTTGCTGGCTGTGACTTGTGTGCAACAGAGAATGCCATGAAGTTGCCTTCTGTGTTCCTTTCCTTCATCCCACTTTGATTTGTTTTGTTATATCATAGGCCCAAATCCTGGTCCTTGAAATGAATCCTACAACCCCAGCCCTTCTTGGAGGCTGCAGGGCAGCAGTGGAGTCTCTTCACAGATACCATTTAGGGTTGCTAAGGCTTCTTTGAAAATTACCTAACCCCACCTTCACTCTGAAGGGGGCGTGAAACTGTGTAGTTGTACATTTCCTGTGTAACCTTCACATTTTACACTAACCAAGTGCTTTGCATTTATTAAGCCAGTCTTGCATACTGGTAAACTGGGCACAAAGTAGTTAAGTGACTAGCCCAAGGTTATGCAGCAGGCAGTTGCAGAGTTAGGTCTATGCAAGCCAGGAGTGCTGATTCCCCTGTTCTAACCACAGACTCGCACTCCTTTTCAGTGTTTTTTTTTCATCCTGTTTTAAAATGCCTGACACTATGGGGCTTGTTCTACTTTCTTCTGGGAGATGGTTACAGTCTGGCAGAGCTTACCAGTGGGACACTGCTGTACTAGTCACCCTACATTTTCTTATGTTCCATTTTCACCCACAATGCCTAGTTTATGCCCCTTGCACCACTAGAAATGATGGTTTCATGTTACATTCCTTGGTGTTGCACATATTGGTCCAAAAGAGCCTAAATTCTTTGATCTTATAGGCAAGCTGCACAAGTTGTCCACTTAGATTTGTCTAGACAAGGAGGAATGGTCAAGGTTAAGCAAAGGAGAGTTAAGCACATTAGCTAACACTGACCAAACCTCAAGTGCTTTTTTTCAGTAGACACAAATGTTCCAATAGCACGTCCAGAGAGAGCTCAGTGCTTGGAACTACGGGTAGAGAGGAGTTCTTTGCTCCTGTGTTTATTGGCTGGTATGTTTGTTTTCTATTGTATTTGGCTGCAGGATGCTATTTTTATTGATGGTACGATGTCTAGACCTCAGGTACAGGCATTCTTTGTGCTATGTTTTTAAACCAAAAGAATACAGTGGCTAGTCTATCCCCCATACTCGTTCTTGAGTAAGAGTTTACGCTGTATGCATTTAGCACAATTAATGAATCCATCTCCCTGGCTCCTTTCTGCAGTCAGTTTACCATGAAGAAAGATCTTTTCTCGGTGCCTTTTTTTTTTGTCTAGGGGGGAGATTTTCAAAAGTATTTGGCTTTGCAAGATATTTGCCCAAATGTCTAAAGAAGAGGCAGTAAAATTTCTGTGGGATTATAAAATCTCTGTTATAAAGAGTGGTATTACTGAACTGTTACACAGAGTACAATCTAGATTACTGAAATAAAGTCGGCTTTAATTTCAGCACTCATGCTGCTTCTACACAAACTGCCCTTCACTCCTGCGGGCTTTGAATAATGTGTTATTGGGCCCCAAAAAAATAACTCTTGGGAAATTCAAACCCCAGGGGGTTGGACTAGATGATCTCATGAAGTCCCTTCCAGCTCTATGGTTCTATTCTATTCTATTCTAAGTGTGTGCATAGACTGGGAAGTGTGTGTGAATATGGTTTAGATGCATGCGCACGCAGAGGTCACCACTAAAAATCAAGATGGACTGCGCCTTGGTGTTTAACTTCATCATGCTGTTTCCTACTGTGAAGTAAATGCTGGAAATCCCAATGGCATCACGTGTATGTGGGTCTGTGTTCCTGTCTCCTTTAGGAAGAGTTGAGAGCTTCAGAAGAACTCAGGTTATGGTTTGGGTTCTAGCTGCAAAGTTCAGTGTGAATGGGCCAAGAGGACTGATCTACCCTCTCATCTCAGAAGCAGATCAGGACTGAAGCAGGTTGGTGGGAGCAGGCAAGATGTGGGAGACTCGCACTGATGCTGCTCGTGGTATAACTTGGCTTTGGCTGTACAGAGGACTCCAGTCTCCAGGGCTGTTAATCAGGCACCTATCACCAGTGCTCAAATTCAGTTAATTAAAAAAAAGGTGGGGGGGGAGGAGAGGAGGGAAGGAAATCTGCCACTCTGTTCCTCACATGGCTATGTCTACACTTACAATATTAATTCAAAATAACTCCTTTGAATTTAAATCAAAGTTATTTTGAATTAGGAGTTAAGTGAAGACTCTCTAATCTGAAATAAAGTGGGCTTTATTAATTTGAACTAGAAAGTCTTCACTAGACTCTCTAATTTGAAATAAGGGAAGGCAGGCAAAAGAATAGGCAAATTAGTTTCAGTTAAGCCTATTCTGCGGTTTACAATGGCTTAATTTGAACTAATAATTTCAAAGTAACCATTACTTCCAAGTAAAAGTAGGTTTTATTATTTTGAATTAGCAGTTCCTTATTTCAAATTAAAGAACCATTTAATTCAATATAATAAAATGCCTCCTTGGCCAGGGAATTAGTTAGTTTGAATTAAGTTTCCTTATTTCAAAATAACTTGTAAGTGCAGAAATACACAATGGGTCACAGTCATTTCTGGTGTAATATCACAGTGAATTTATACCAGGCAAAATTTTGTCCCTTTGTTATCAATTGTTTGAAAATGCAGCTGCTTTTACACAGTCTGCTGCTATCTGACAGCTTCAGCGGCTACCCTTCCAGGGACAGCACCCTGCCTCTCTACTCTCTTTGGCTGCACAGCTTTGGGGAGAATGGCTGTGGGAAGAATTGTACTCCCACCTCTGCATTAGCTACCTCTGTTTAAAAGTACTAAGATTTCTTGATTACTGAAATGATCGGGACCAAAAAAGTAAAGAAACAGACTAGCGCACGGCTAAAAAAACCCAAAACCTGGTGGGTGGAGCTTGTGCAGTTTGCATAAAGCATTGGCTGCTGTGCTTGTGCTTTTTTAACCTTTCCCTTGGCTTCACCAAGGAACCCATTTGACAGGGAAGTGTCAGAGAAAGAGAACTTGTCTCCAATGTTAATGCTGTTGTTTTTCCATGCAGGCCTCTGGATGCTACAAGAAGAAGGTACCACCAGTTCAGCGGGTTGAGTGAAAAGCAAACCAGGCAGTGAGTGACGTCTCAGCCGAAAAGATTCCTTTTGCCCATATACATGGCAACACATGATGATTTCACAGCAGGTAAAGGCCTGGAGGAGACTTCAGCATTCTCTGCCATTTGCAGACTTACAACTGTGGCTTGCAGCATTCCCACTCACTCTTTCATTACCCAGAGGCAATTACCTTACTTGTGGCTACAGAGGAATGCTGGCATGTTCCAGGGTGGATAGCAAGTGTGCTGTTCAAAATGCTATACAGGGAGCCAGACAGAATAGAATCATAGGGTTGGACAAGACCTCATGAGATCATCAAGTCCAACCCCTGGGGTGTGAACCCAGGACTTTCTGCATGTTAAGCAGAGGTGCTAGTGACTACACTAGAGAGTGGGTGCTGGTGACTCTTGGCAAGTGGGGCCACCACTGTGCACTCAACAAGAGTTATAGTCTGTCTTTGATGTGCAAAAGTAGGGTATAGTGGCCTGGATGAGGAAAAGGAAAACCTGCTTTGCTTAATTTTGAACCTGCATGATCATCATGAATTAGAAAGGTTAACACATGTTAGTGGGTCTGTGTTGTCTTTAGGAGATGATGTGGGAGGAGGAACAGAAAGGAGAGAAGAGAACAAAATACAATGAAAATATAGGGTGGAGATGGATCAGAGAGGGGCAGAGGACATTTGAATGAAGAAAATAGTCTGTGTTGATAGATAGGGTACCCACATATGACAGGTGAGCTTTGGGAACTTCTAATCTGGAGTACAGGCCCCCTTTGGCTAGAATCACTGTAGTTATTTACAGTTGTTTTGCATGTATAGATGTTCTGTATCTTCCTCTCTTGGAGGAAAAAAGCTTGAATTTGGTTTACAGGGAAAGAAGGATTTTGAACTACTGTAGTTTTGTGAACCTTCTAAATTTTTTGAGATACGCAAAAGTTCAACATCCTTGAGGGTCAGCTAACCTTAGCCAGGAGAGGAGAGAAGACCCAAGGGAGTCACTAACAAGGATTTGTGTAATTTTGTAAGGCAGTCAAATATCCCAGTGATGAGTGTGATAAATGTGCCCGGTTAGGTTACATAGGCTGTACACGATGAAGTTTTTGCCTGAGCCAGGAGTGTAGGAGTTAGCCCACATGATCTGATGTGTTTTCTGAAAGGGAGCAGCCTCTTTTTCAAGCACTGAACACTTGAATCATTTGTACTGTTCTCAATTTAAAGCTAACTACCGAGCCCCTGTTGCAGTGTATTGTGGGACTGTCCCCAAAGTCAAACCTGGATACAGATCAGTGCGTGGAGGAAGCATTGATTCAAACTTGCAGCTATATGGAAGCAGATGGATGACAGCAGATGAAGGTGAGGATTTGGACAGAATGACTTTGACATGTGGCCACATGGAAATGTGAGATCTCAAGCCAGACTTCAGGGAAGGAGGCAGGGACACACTCTGAGTCTGGGGTCCAGATCTACCCTTTTGTTTTTCATATGTGGTGAGTGATGATTCCAGGAATTAGTTTCAGGTCAGAGAATGCCTATGGTAAGGTGCTGATTGCCACCTTCCTGCTATGGAATTCCAGCCATTAAATAGATCTGAAAATCACTTTATAGCTGAGCTTTGCCCCCTTGCTAATAGAGCTCAGCTGAAAACTTCTTGTGGCCATCTGAGGACCGTTTGTTGGTGCATGTTGCACAGTTGTTTCTAATGGCCAGTATGGTCCATGCTCCTTTTGAACACACATCTCTGCCATTGTGATCCTTGTGGGCAGGCCCAGCAGAGAGGCCAAAGACTGAGGTGATGCTCACTTCTCATTGGTAGTGGTGGGGACCTCAGCTTCACGCTCCTAGCTGGTCAATGTAATGCTCTTCCCAAGCACTAGGGTCATACTGTTTTGATCAGAAGTGAAAACAAAATTAAACAAGAATAAAATAAATGCCTCAAATAAACTGATGGATCCTTTATGGCTGAGGTTGAGTTACTTGACTCTTCTCTATAAATTGGTCTGCAGCCTCTTTTCAGTCTGTATTGAAAGCCCAGGTGAAGAAGAAATCATGTTTGTGGAGTGGAGATGAGGATCCACCTTACCCCAAGGATACTTCCTCTCTGGAGGGCTTGGACAACAAGAAGAGTCTTCAGAACCTGGACACTACAGCCATGAGCAATTTCACCGCACCCTCCAGTGCCACCTTGAAACAGGATCCTAAAGAACTGGAGGTGAGCAGTGTGGCCATGGAAACAACTCAGATCAAGGACAAACTCAAGAAGAGGAGGATGTCTGATGGTTTATTTGCACCGCGCAGAGGTAAAGTTGGGTGCCTGTCCGCTATCCCTGATTAAACAAAAGCCTTCCAAGTATTGAATGGGTGACAATGAGATATACTGAACTTAATTTCAGGTCATGTCCAGGCTGTACTCTCAGTATTGAGGAGAACCATGTGGCTTGGTTGACTACAGATCCCATTTGATAATGCAATCTGGGTATGAATGTCAGCATCAAAACACCCTGGAAGAATAAAAATGAGATTCTCCTTTACCATGGAGAAAAAAATCACAGTTCATCCTTCTTTATGTTACTGATTGGTGTAACAGAGCTTTAACTATCTGGAGCCACTGCTTCTGATTGATTTACATTTTCCTCTTGTCCTTCATCCTGCCCACCCTTTTTCCTTTCACAGACATTTAAAAGTTTGTTTTCTTAATCCATGTGACTCCAGATGTCAGCCTTCTAATAGTAAAATAGGGGAATAGAAACCCCTTGTTTACTGGGGTATTTCTGTGGAACTGGATGAATGTGTCTGGCCCACTCAGCTGCAGCATGTCTATGTTAATATGTGTCCATGGGAACACAGGTCTCACCATTCAGTTAATTGCCTGTTTTAAAGTACGCTGCCTGATTTGGAGTTGGACCTCTGTGCTATGTGTTCTGATTTGCAGGCTTGCTTGACTGCAGTGGCCCCAAAGGAGTTGACCTGAAGCCGGCTGTTTCCAGATCTGCCTCCCAAAGGCTGCTCCTAAATTCCAAGCCCATGCCACCCATTCAGAGCATCCCTACCTCCCCAGAAGCCAACGTGTCACGTGAAGGGCCGCAGAAGACCTTAGAAAATGGTGTGGTCAGCAGGGGCCATGGGGAGACACACACTGAGCTGACTCCAACTTCCCGGGAGGTAAATGGGCATAGAACAAGAAAACCAAACCAAATATGATTTCTTTGCAGTTTCTTTAGTACCTAAGAGAGCTCAGAAAGATTCCTCTGATGTGGGTAAAATCTAAGATCCTACCTGACATATTATCCTACAAAAAGTTTCTCTGCAAAGGCAACATCATGGAGGTACTGTGGTTTTAGTGTTTGTATTGTATAGGAATTAGGTAGTATTTCTTTAAACAGTGCTCACCATGTTCTGTGTTTGAGGAGAAACTGCTAAAGAACAAGTCAGAGCATATATTGTATATAGACAAGGAGTAATGTAGCACTTATAAGGACTAACACATTTATTTATCACATGAGCTTTTGTGAGAGAAAATCCCACTGGGTCAGACGCTTTTGAAACTTTGAAGTGTCTTCAAAGTGTCTGATGAAGTGGGATTTTCTCCCACCAAAGCTCATGTGATAAATACATGTTTTAGTCTTTGTAAGTGCTACAGGACTCCCTGTTTGTTTGACTGAACTAGACTAACATGGCTGTCCCTTTGGAACTTGTCTTCATATATAGTGAGGCCTTACATGTTCCCTTATAGTTAGTGAAGATGGACATTTGTGACTGAACTGTGCTTGCATAGTTTCCTATTGTTAATGATGTGTAAAAAGCAAATGTTGTGTCTCAATGATTTTCACACCAAAGCTGCTAAATTTAGATGTGCGAAGGTGTTTGCTGTCACTGCCTCCCTGCTAGAGTTCAAGACCCTCAGTAGCCCTTGTACAGAGCCATTGCCTTCAGTGGATTTGTGCAGGGGTAGCTGACTGGAACTGTGCAAACTGTTTCACTGAAGATATCCTAGAAGGGATAGAAAATTACACCTATGCCCTTAAATTTGTTGGCTCTACAAGCTTGCAGTGAGTTAGATATTAGACCTCACTGCACAGTAAGAGGGTGATTAGGAAATGTTTTTGCAAACAAAACAAGTCTATCAAAAAGCTAGTGCTTGGATTTCCACTACCTACACCCTGGGCGAGATACATGCCTAGAGTAACTTTACTGAATTTTCATCAGGGATTAATTTCATCCACTGACTGAAAAAAATAATGGGAGAACTGAAAAAGGATCAGTGTCTGCCTCTCCACACCTCCAGGCTCGTAGTAATGATTCTGCTTCTCTCTCTTTCCTGGGGCTTCAGTGGAGTGTGAGTAAGGGGAGAGTTTGACACTGCTAGTCCACTGCACAGTGCATGGAAGAAGATGCACTTCCTTGTCTAGTTAGAGTGGAATTCTGACCTAGTTAGCCCTCCACGCACATTCCTTCAAGTTACTACTTGTCTCTGCAGAGATCATTTCCATAGCATACTAGAACGAACTCCTGCCTGTGCTAACCCTTGAGTGTTACCAGTCTACCCTTCTAAATCTCACCTGCCTCTGTGGAAAGACTGAGCTGGACAGAATTGCTTTGTAAAGTTAAAGTGAAGGTTACGTGTATTGGTTTGAACTTTTAACTCTAGGGGCTTCGGACTCTTCCACTCCAGACTTCCCAGCAGTCTATGCATTGCAATGACGAGAAGATGAGGAAGTCATTAGGTGCTGCTTTGATTCCACCTATCCATAAATCAGTGAGACCACCTGATGGAAACCTTAGCAATGCTCTGATGCCTCTCTCAAGCTCTCAGCAATTGAACCAGGCTGCTCTCGCTGTACAGGAGTCTTCTGAAATAAGGTAAACTTCTTCCTCACATCTTCCTCGTTTCCACTGTAGCCTCATCCTTAGAGATTAGTCTAAATAATTTGTCATAGTCACTCCAAATATGTCTATTAAGTTATGTGCATGCTATAGACCAGGAGTCTCAAACACATGGCCCGCAGGCCACATGCGGCCCCAAAACTATTTCCTGTGTCACACAACGGTGCTATCATTACAGATATTTGCAATATCGTATGAAAAAGTTTCAGTAGTGTGGCCCTCAGGCTAATGTACTAGTCCTCATGCTGCCCTGTACCTAGTTCTCATGCGGCCCTTGGGGTGATTTGAGTTTGAGACCCCCACTATAGATGGTGTGTCTGATATGATCCAGTATCTATCACTCCAGATATATGGGGTATGTTCTTGAGCAGTGGTTCTCAACCTTTTGTGGATTGTGACACACTTGGTGGCTTATCGCAACCCTACAGGACACACCAGCCCACTCCCACAGGCCAAATCTAGTCATCTGCCCTGCTCTCTGCAACACAGTTACCGCTGTGCAGCAACACCATAATGTGTCCCAACACAGTGGTTGAGAACCACTGTTCCTAGTGTAGCATTTCCTGAACTGTGTTCTCTGGAGCACTGGTGTTCCTTGCAATGTGAATAGGTGTTCCATGAAAAAATTTCAATGCCAGTGGTATTTTTTCCTTCTAAAACATTAAATATGAAATTATGTGTGTATCAAAAACACTAAGATATTTGATAGTAAATTATTTTCCTTCATTCATCCCTCTTTATTATGTTTTGTTCTTTGTAAAATAAAAGACATGCCAAAAAAAACCCCTCTTTAAAATCAACCTTTGAACAATCCGTGTGGCAATTCTTCCCCCCAACCCTGGACAAGCATGCATGTGTTCTATCAATATATTTCAAGTCCAAAAGTGTTCTGTGGCCAAAGTAGTTTGGTAAACTCTGTTCTAGTGGTTATGGTTTAGGAGTAGGAGCCAGCACCAGGGCCATAACTAGGATGGGGGAATGAAGGCAAAGCCCCAGGTGCTGAATCTTAGAGGGCACAGCAGGGCTGGCAGCTGCAGCTTCATACCCACCCTCTAAACTTCAGCAGCTGGGGCAGCAGGTAGCTGGATCTAACCCCAGCTACTTCTAGAAAGCAGCAGGGGGCTGGATTCAGCTCCCCTCCACGATCCAGTGGTGGCTGAGGTTGGATCCAGCTCCCCGCTCCCTCCCAGCGATGGCTGAGGCTGAATCGGGCCCTGGGCCGGACTGGGGCCTGGTCAGGGGAGGGCACCTTTGGGGCTGCTTGCCCCAAGCCCCAGAACAGCTAGTTTTGGCCCTGGCCAGGGCTGCTGAGTCTATTCCTGACACTGACTCACTAGATCTGAAGAGCTCTGTATAGCTTGAAAGCTTGTCTCTCTTACTGACTGAAGTTGGTCCAGTACACGATAGTACCATGCCCACCTTGTCTCCCCAATATCCTGGGACCAAAATGGCCAAAAGTGCACTGCAAACTGACTCACCATGTAATTTTGGGCAAGTCGTTTAAAACCCAAACATCAACTGGACCTGAGTCTGGCCCCTCATTGTGAGGGCAGAATTTTGTCTCTGTACATACTTGTATTTTGATGATTTGCTGGTGTGTGTTATCAGTTGGATATCTAGTTACCCAAGTCAGAATGTAGGCCTGAATTTTTCTGTGCCTTGGTCCTCCTACTGTAAAATGAGAACTCAAATATTTGCAAACTTCTCCAGAGTTTCTGAGGAATAATTCACTAATCCTTAAAAATGCCGTGAGATGTTAGGTAGAAGCCAGCAAGGTGCTATGGAAAGATTATAAAATTAATACACATTGTAAGTATTATCCCTGTTTAGTAGTCTGGCTTCTGTGCTTGAAGAAAACTAGCTGTCAGCCTTATGCTTGATGTAATAATAAAGAGAAAGTGTTAAGCTACAATTCAATTTATATACTCACTTGGATATTATGTATATGTATATAGTGTCAGTGGAGCATACTTATTAGGTTCTAACTCACAAATTGATTTAGAAGATACATTATTTATTTATTTAAGAGCAGAAAATCCTAATTTTTCGCCCAGAGGAGTTCCAGCAAGTGAAACTGAAAATCAGATATTTTCCATCACTGGCAATTTTTAAATCAATATTGGTTGCTTTTTAGAAAGATGTGCTCTGGTTCAAACAGGAATTAATATGAGGATGCTCTAAGGCCTGTGTTACATTGGAGATCAGAGATGATCACAATGGTCCCTTCTTATAATCTATGAATCTGTGAATCACAGTCTGACCTAAAACTGGACCAGACAATGCTGGATTCCCTTCTATCTCACACTACTGTCAATCTGGCTGCTCTAATTTGATCCATATGATGAGCCTAATATCTAAGGGCCCTAGGACGATGGAGTATAAAGATGTATGAAAACCACTATAAGTTTCACTGAGGGACATAAAAGCTGGAACTTAAAGATCTGACCCACTGATTTTGAGATTTGCCCCTCATGTGTCTTTACTAACTCGTTATCCTAATGGCCATTGTGAAGCCATGGCCAACAGAATGCAAAGCCTGTGGGTTACATGTTATACTCCATCTTGGTGATTCTGATCAGAGACTCTCCTTCAATGAAGTGATCTCATGTCTTTTCTCATAAATTCTCTTCTCCTCAATTATTTTAAGGTCAAAGCCAGACATCAGTGCTCGGGAGGAGATCCTTAAAACTTCAGGTATGTGTGTATTTATCATGCATTTCTTTTGTCTTAAAATAGACACAGCAGTCCCATTCCATGGCTGAAAAAATAAATGTCTTACCTAAAAATATTCCACAATTCTTTGTTCATAGAGGGAGAGGCTATAAAAAACCAACCTAGGAAACAACAAATAGATCCAGGATATGATTTCACATGTTTGATGGCATAGCAGGAATTGAGACATTTGCCCCAACAACTCCTAAATAAAATAAAAAGTGTTTCCTCAGTGCCTTGACCTCGTATGTGTTACTAGATGTAAACTTGCATTTCCATATGGCTGTTAATGCCACTGAAGATTAGAGACAGATGGACCATTTCATACAAAACAAGAAATGCTCTCATTTGCCTCTCCTTCCCCCACGAATCATAGTGCTAAACTTGAACTGAACCCAAACTGAAGCCTTTTTGAGATCTAAACTAGTCTGATCAACTTTGTTGATGTTTGCATTGCTAATTCCAAAACCCAATGACAGTGGTTACTCTTGTGATCTTTCCAGACCAGATTTGCTGGGCCAAGAGTTTCAGATATGGATTCACATAGTTGAGTGCTTATTGGAATTAAACTTTCCAACCCCTTAAAACATAGTTCTATTCCAAAACTTATGTCTGTAAAAGTGGCATTTATTGGTTATTTTATTAAAGGCACCTCTAAGTTAGTTCAGATCAGTCATTCCCAACCTTTTTGGCTAAATGGCTACAGATACCATTTTTTACAACTTGAAGGGCCAGCAGTCTCCTCTAGCAGCTGACCCTCTTCCCCTACTCCCATTGCAGCCAGACAGAAGAGCTGAGTTAAAAGGCTGCCGCCTCACTGATCTCACATCTCCTGGGCTGCAGCAAGGAGACACTACACATCCTATAGCCCTGTGCACTCTACTTGGGTCCCTAGGCTGTGGTTCCCTTCTGCAGTCAGGAGGACAGAAGATCAGTGGTCTCTTCCCTCTGGCTCCAGCAGAGACCCCACCATCTGTGGACCTAGATAAAGGACTTTGTCATGCTCCTTACTACAAACAGAGTGAGGGGAGTGCTGATCTCCCATCCCCTTGGCTGTAGCAAGGAATCTTCACCAATCTTCAGCCCTGAGGAAACACATTCTGCCTGGGCCCTTAGGTAGCAGCTCCCTTCTGTAGCCAGCAAGAGAGGAGTAATGGTACACTTTGAAAAGCCCCATAGGTAGTCTGCAGGCCACAGCCTGGGAATCACTGGTCTAGATTAAGTGCAATCAACTTACTGTTAACATGTTTTGTTCCTTTAACTACTAGCCCTGCAAACTCAACCTGGGATCTGAGAGTCAAGCTGAATTCTTCCTTTCTCATGCATTATCATTGGGAATAAAGGTTCTGTGCACTAAATTAGAGCCTCCCCTGTGCAATCCCAGTATTTTTAGGTTATACCCTGAATGACACCTTCCCTACCCAATTGCCTTCAGTGGATTTGCACAGATTTAAACTCTGGAATTTACTAAATAATTTTGTTGAGTTGTTTCAAAAAGAATAGAGTCTGGATTAACTTTCCTAGAGTTGTGTTGTCTCTGCAAGGGTCTAGGAGTAAAACTTAGTAAACGTTTATTTTTGTGGCTAATATACAAGCTGTGATTATAAATATAACATGGAGCAGATTTGTTGAGTTACAGAAGTGGTATTTTTACACAGATACCTTTCACAGAAGAACTGCCATTTAAAGCGAAAGCTAATTCATCTCTTTAGCTGCTAAGACTTTGACCTGACAATTCTGTGAGGGGGAAAAAAACAACCTTGTTTCAAAAGACTTCTCAGAACATTTTTAAGTTTAGTTCATGGTGTGATTTTATGACTTGTGAAGCAGTATATGGAATTATTAGTTCTATGAGTCTTGGCAGTGCTGTTGGAGAGTGATTCAGCATCGTATACTCTCTTCTATACATGTTAAAGGGAGTTCTCACTCTCAGCCCCTAGAGCGTCTGTCTGGGCAGCAGTGCTCATTTCAGAGGCTGAACTGCTAGTTTTGATAATGAATCTGCTTGTGGGAAATATGGCAGCAGCCAGAACCCTCATTTTATCATTAATATTTCAGGAAGCCAAAACTTTTCTTTAAAAGCTTTTAAATTTTCCAATAGAGAGGAAGAATCATTGATTTTTATCAGAAGGTGGAAGTGTCACGTGAACACAAAATCTGTCCCCTGCAGGGAACCAGTGCATTTTACTGAGGTCTGAATAGCTGGAAGGATGAAGGGAAGTATCTGCTTTTCCATGGGGGAATCTTTATTTTTCACCCTTTTGCAGCATCACAGCTGCTCCCCGGGTGCTGCAGAGTGAGCCTTTTACCTCATTCAGTAGATCCGTATTTTTGAAATGTCATTTTTACAGGAGATGTAGTTAAGCCAGAGTCCTGTCAACCTGTTGATATTGGTGAGCTGCTTGTCATGCTAACATATGATATGTGTCTTTGGCTCATCAGAATTCAAAACTCTGGATCCCATTTTGCCTGCTCCCAAAAATGGCTTGAGTGGTAGCATGAAGCCTGCCGAACATTTACTGCCATTAACTACCCTGTCCCTCAGTCAGGCTAAGGAGACAGGATCCTTATCAAGCCCTCACTTTTTAAAGGATGATGAAATGAAAGACAGCAATGGAAGGGTATGTACCTTTTAAGGTTTTTGGATCAGGGTGCCCTTTTTGTTCTGTGATTTGTACAGCACCTAGCACAATGGCATCCTAGGCACTACTGTTATACATATCATACATAATGATAAAAATAATAAACATCTGCAGCCAGGGACTAGCTTCTCAGTTTGACTAGGTTAAAGGGTCACACAATTGCTGTGTATTTTCTCTGAGCAAAAGAGAAGCAGAAATTATTGTCTGGGAAACAGTGATAAGGAGAAAGAGTTCTCTGTTTCCGAGGCAAATTCAGAGATGGTGCAAGTTACCCACTGGTAAAGTAAAACAAACAAGGAGTCCTATGGCACTGGCAGACTAAGCTCATGCAATAAATAAATAAATTTGTTGCTCTTCAAGTTCCACAGGACGCCTTGTTTGTTTTGCGGGACTAGACTAACATGGCTGCCCCTTTGGAACCACTGGTAAAGGTGAAATATATGATATGAAGATGGAAGCAAGGGTTGTAATATGGGAAGCAGCCAAGAGGGCATATAAGTTGCTGGCATGTCTCCCCAGCCAAGGAAGGAACGGCATCCCCAGAGTCTGGGTCAGGCCCTTTCCTCAGGATTTCAGCTCCAAATAACATAAATGCAGCATCTCAGTTGTCCTTTCTCTTCTAATGCAGGGACCTGTCCATTCACTGCAAGTTCACACTTTACTGACCTCCTTGTCTGAAGGTCACCCTGCTCCCAGTCCTGCAACAGGAGCCAACCTACTTATTGCATCCCCCCCCCTTTACTCCACAACTTCCTGCTACAGCCTCCCTCCCTCCCTGCTCCTGACAGCTATCCATCCCAACTCTGCTATTTGCTGGATTTTATGATCTCCTGATCTCTAGCTGATCAGTCTGAACTGGGAGTAGCTGACCTGTCACTGGTGACACTGGGCTCAACAGCCCTTTGATGGTCAGAGAGGGTGTAAATTAAAACAGAGGAATGTGCTTTTCCTGATGTCTTCCTGTCAGATACTTGTCGTATTCTAACTTTCAAACTTCCCATCCAACTTTTCATCAACTCAGAAACATAAAGACATGGCAATTACAGGTACCTTTCCTGTTTAGTTATATGAGGAGGGAATTGCTTCTGAGACAATAGGGGTATATGCTGCAGTGAATGAGTGTAACACTGTATGACAGTGTTTTCTGATTTCTGTGCCATATGCAGGTCTGAGCATTTGTGTACCTTTATGCGCATCTTGGTGTGTTTGTGTTGTGTCCAGATCCATGTCACCATCTCCAAGTCAGCTCAGGAGAAAATGCGCCAGAAGCAAATGAAGGAGATGGAGCTTTTGCGCAGAGAGCGGGAAAAGGAAAAAGAAAGAGAAAAGGAAAGGTCCCTGCAGCTCCATGAACAACCACAGAGCACTGATCCAGGGCTTGTTACTCAGAAAGGTAAGTGGCTGTTAAACACTATTGGCTTGGTTCTCCACTGCCTCACATTTTATTTATCCATTGGCACCTGTGCAGAGCAGTCAGCTCACTAGCAGCACGTTAAACCTACTGTGCACAGGTGTAAAAGAATAGTATGTGAGTCACTGGAGTATCAGGCTTAAGAAACAGGGTCACTGTATTCCCTTCTCTCAGAACTAGAATTGCGGGGCAGGAAGATCTCATAGAGAAATAATCATTATTTCACCAGGAATTCTCAGTGGATTATTCCACCCAATTTACCTCTCCTTCAATCTAGACACCATTACAAATTTCCCTATTGCCAAGGAGCCTGGATGAAACTCCCTCTAGAGCCCATCAGTACAGCGGCTCAGTCAGTTGGAGACTTCACTCTAAAGATGCATGAGACGACTTCTCTACTAGGTGTAGCTGCCTGCTCTCCTGCAACAGTGATCAAGGACTAAGACAGGTTCTTAAGTGCCCCATCACTGCAGTATTTGAGGACTTCACAGTCTTTAATGCATTTATTTTCACAACCCCTATAATGTATGGCAGAGTAATTATTTCCATGTTACAGAGTCAGAACTGAAACAGAGAAACTAAGGGTATGTCTACACTCGCAAGTTAGTTCGAATTAAGGAGGCTTAATTCAAACTATCTCAGTCCCTGTCTACACTTAATTCCTTAATTCTAACTAATGAAATCTTAGTTTGAATTAGTAAGACCTGCCGGTTAGTTCGAACTACCTCTTAGTTCGATCGTTCTTTCGAATTAAGGACGATCTAGACAAGGGCAGTTAGTTCAAATTAACAAAGTGGACTAATTCAAACTAATGTTAGTTAGTTAACATTGTTAGTTTGAACTAATAAGTTTGAGTGTAGTTCGAACTAAACTCAAACCTATTCGTTTGAATTAACAAATTCGAATTCACTTTTCCTAGTGTAGACATAGCCAAAGTGACTTGCCTATGGTCATATAGGAAACCTGCAGCAGGGCCCGGAATTAAACCCAGATGGCTCAAGACTCAGGCTAAGTGGCTTAATCTCTGCACTGTTCTCCCTTTCTAATGATAATGACACTGGTACTAGTTAGCACTTCTTTATTAGTTCCAAAGGGGCTGCTGTGTTAGTCTAGTAAAGCAAAAAAAGCAAGGAGTCTTGTGGCACTTAAAGACTAACATATTTATTTATCTCATGAGCTTTCATGGGAGAAAATCCCACTCCATCAGATGCTTTGAAGAGGGGGAACTTGCAGAATGGGATGAAAATAAATGCAGGGGGTGTAAGACATGGGATCAGGTCATACTGCAACAGCAAATCAGAGCATTTGTAAAGATTCAAACCCTGAGAAACAGCACATAGAGGAAGGTGAAGTCAAATTACCTATTATAATGGGAAAAGAAGCCATAATCATGATTCAGTCCTGTGTTCACACAATCTAATCAGCATATTAATTCAATTTCAGCTGTTTCTCTTCGAAGTCTTGATGTCCCATTGATTTTCTTGAAAAAGAAGTGTAAGACATAGGATCAGGATCTTAAAAAAGAAAATCAATGGGACACCAAGACTTCAAAGAGAAACAGCTGAAATTGAATTAATATGCAGATTAGATTGTGTGAAAGCAGGACTGAATTGTGAGTATGGCTTTTTTCCCCCTTATAACAGGTAATTTGACTTCACCCTCCTCTATGTGCTGTTTCTTAGGGTTTGAATCTTTACAAATGATCTGATTTACAGTTGCTATATGACCTGATCCCATGTCTTACACCCCCTGCATTTATTTTCATCCCATTCTGCAAGTTCCCCCTCTTCAAAGCATCTGATGAAGTGGGATTTTGTCCCATGAAAGCTCATGCGATAAATAAATCTGTTAGTCTTTAAGTGCCACAGGACTCCTTGGTTTTTTTCACTTCTTTATCGTATTTCATCCAAGATCTCAGAGCACTTTACACAGGAAAGGAGAATATAATTATCCCTATTTTGCAGATGGTGCAACTGAAACCCAAAGTGACTTGCCCAGAGACACACTGTGAGTCAGTGGCAGAGTCAGGAACAGAATGAGGAGTTCCTCTCTCCTAGACCAAGCTCTGTCTACTGGACAACACCGCCTTACAGATCAGACCTCCCACATTACAGCACTGCCTGCTGCAATAAAGGCAGACTAATTGTGTCCAAAAGATGCTTTTAATCACGTTAGGTTCTGGACAGGTTTTAATAGAAATGTTTCTAATTAAAATATGATTGAAGATCCTGCTCATACAGTAAGACAAATCATTCCCTACACACACTCCTGAGAAGCTTGTTTTAGAAGTGCACAAATGCTATTACAAAAGATGTTTACATTTAAAAAAAGATGTACTAGAGCATGGCTTACTGACTGATTTAATTGCATCTGACAGGCCCTGATTGTACTGCGGCACAAAGAGAAAGTTACAAGTCAGCACTTAGCACAAGGGCATTACATAAGATTACGTTTACTTTTTTAAAATTATTATCTGATGGAGTGAATTTAATGCTTGTGCTAAACTGACAGCCCCAGTGGCGCAAAATCTCTAATCATTCCCAAAACAGATAGAGCAGAGGGAGTGGAAAGGTTAACTTCCCTCACCCCATATAGAAAATACAATGTATTTTACAGTCATTGTCCCTAGTACTGCAGTTTTCACTAATGTTATCCCTGTGTTTGGGACACCACTCCTACAATACATCTTCCTCTGTTACCAGTCCCTGAAGCCATCCAGTTCATCACTCTGGACAAACGTTGACATCTCAAGTGCTCTTTCAGTTTCCACAGGCCCACATAACACCAATGGCATCATCTCCATGACACTCACCTTGAGCAACCCATGCAGAGCCAGTGGTGGCTGTGCCTTAAAGAAACGAGTCAACAGGCCATCTCTGCCTAGCATCCCTGTCATCAGTCAGGACTGCAGCTTCTTGCAACACTCATCAGGTGAGACTTGCGTCAAGGGGGTCACAAAGCAGTCACCCCAACCTCAGGTGTTCTCTTCCTCGGGGGGGGGGCGGGGGGGGGCGGGATACAGCTTAAAGCACAAGTCTAATGGCTAGGAGCTCCTGTCATTCCAGGGGTAGGAATGATCCATGGGCCAAATTCTGCTCTCAGTTTCACTGTTATAAATCCATAGTAAACCCAGTGTAGTCACTCCAGATTGAATGAAATTGAATGAGCATTACTTATGTAACCAACGGGAGTTTTGCCTGAATACAGAATTACTAGGGACCTCAGGACATGCCCTTTACTCATTTTGAATTTCTTAAGTGTAACATTGGTTTTGATTGTAAGATGGTGTCCAAAAAGGGAGATGAACTTATGAATCCAGAAAAAACTGTTGTGCATTTCCTGTGAAGTCACTGAGCTCAGCTGCAGTCAGGATGCACTAATTTACATATGTGTATTGTTTGGTTGCTCATTGTCATTGACCTCTGAGGAGCTGCCTGTCCCATTGCATGACTTTTCAACCAATCATTGTCTAGTCACTCTCAGCTGCGGCAATACTCATATCGTTGGAGACAACCAGCCTTTGGTGTCATGCCAATACTGTATTATCATGTCCTATAGCTTAAATATAACAGGTCATGTATGTAGGATGCTGCATGGTGATATTGAAAATATTTTTTTCCTTGCAATTAATACATAACAGCGAAGGTGGTACCTAGTGGCTTTGTTCTTCCTTTGGTTGATAGGAAGCTTTTCCTTTGTTTAGCCTACAACCATAGACCCTTATGACTCTATTACTCTTGCAAGCTAAGAAGGGTCAGGTACTTGGAAGGGGATCTTTTATGAAACACCTTTCTATGTAGGATGGATTTTAAAAAGTGGCTGACATTAAAATTAATGAGGCTTTTACTGTTGACTCCATTGCTGAGTGTGTTTGAAAATCTCACCTTTAGATTTTGTACCCTGTATATGTCCTCCCTACCATATATGCCACATATAAACTATGATATCCAGGATACCATATATAGATATACCCTCCAGAACCTACATTCCATCTAGCCTTGACTTATCATTTGCATTTTTAAGTGTCTATACTCTGAAGTTTTCCCATCTATAATTTAGAAGAGAAAAATCTGGCCTGAAGATATTTAGGTGTGAAAAAAAATTGACTTCTAACACTTTGGATGACAAATGGATTTTGTGACAAATACATTTATCATGTAAAATTTCAGGAGACTAGTATATTTATCATCAGCCACATTTGCTAACATTGCATCTCTTTCCTTTCAGTTCACATTTGGAAGGCTTTCTTTGAAAGCCTAAGTTTTAGACATTTAATTTTTCCTATGAAATAAAGCTTAGCTTCTGCACAGTTTGTAAACAAATATATTTTATAACATAAACTTATTCTATCCCACAGTGCCTGATATACAGACAGTAGATAGCTTCTAAAGAACAGAAAGATATGCAAGACTCAGAAATTGATTATTGAAACTCTCAGTAATCACATTCCCAACAATATGTTAAAATATAAATATGTCAGTTTTCAGGCTTCCATAACAAGTTGGTGTCCAGCTGTAAATGGCTGAAAGATCATGAGTGTTATTAAGAACTCAGGAGTTGGACCAGAATACTATTGTGGTGTAGGGCCTGAGCAAAATCCTGTAAAAACAGTGGGTCGGATACTCCACTGAAATTAACAAAACTGTGCTGATTTATACCAGTTTAGGATCTGGCTCATGTATTTTTTGGTCTCCTTGCCATTAACAAAATTCTGATCTGAAACATGTTAAAAACAAGACTGCTCATTTTAAGGGTAGGAAAATTCAGATCTATAGCAATTTCAGCTAAGTAGTTAGAAGAGACAGAGGTCAAAATGAGTCTCATAATGGAACCTTGCCTATGATCTTACCTGTGAAGTCATGACCAGCACCTGCCATATTGATTTGATAGCTCTGTGTTTGATTTTTTCCATACAGCTAACTCCTTGCCAACAAACACTCTGGATTCTCCAGAGAGGGAGGAGGAGTCTGAAAATGGGGATGCCTTGGAAATGAGACCCTTCTCACACCCGGAGCAGGGGCTGGTTGATGCTGTCAAGTGGCTCAGTAGCAGTGATTGGTAGGGAAATATTCCACTTCAACTCTCCTTTTTCTCATAAAATTGTGAGTGGTGGCATTCCACAGAGCTACGCTGAGTCTCTCTTTCTGGTCCAGGGGCTTAAAGGGAACTAAGTAAAGCTAATCTACACAATGCAATTGCTTACCGATAGATATGAGCCTGAATAAAGCTTTCCAAGCTGGTTCTCCTGCCCCTGGCTGTAATGCTGCTGTAGCCCACAACAGGTTAGCTTCATTCATTGCCCTTCTCTTTTGGCTCTTTGTGTAGTCACAAATAGCAGTTATAGTCCAGAGGTAAAACGATAGGACAGTCGAAGATTGTCCAGCTACAAGCCAGTGTTCCTTATGTGCCATTTCCCTGCCTTGACTCCCAGCCAAAGGAGATGGAGGCTACTTCAGCAGGCACAAAGACAGAAGTAGGGCAGGCCGCACTGTTTGCAGGGTCCTCAAATTGCCGGGGGAGATGGGACTGAGTCATTATGAGTTGCCATCCCTCTGGTCTCACTGCTGGAAGCAAAAAGGAGAGAACTTGGCCTTCTCCCCTTAGCCTTGTTACCGGAGGGATGATCATTTCCAAAATGGCATCCCCTTCTAGCTCTGCAAGTTACAGATCTGTGTCTGGAGCCCAAGTAGTCAGCTGTCTTGCTGGTGATCAAGGTAACTCTAGGATTGCAACACACAATGAGTAGGGAATTGCGCTGTGTGTAGTTTCTCAATGGCGAGAGTAGTTTGGGGGAGTGGGGGCAGTGCCAGATTTAGGCACAAGCCAAGTATGCCATGGCTTAGGGCCTCACATTATGAGGGGCATCTAAATATTTGTGTTACAATGTAGTATACTTTTTTCTTTTTATTTTTTATTGTATGGGGCCTCTTGACATAGGTAGGGCCTCACTCTGTCTTAATTTGGCCCTGACTGGGGGCATGAGATAAGAGGAGTCATTATTTGGAAGCCAGGATCCTCAGAATAAGAACTTTCCTCCACTTGCTAACACGGGCAGACACAGGGATATCTAAGTGATGATCACACCGTATCCTGAAATTAGATATAGAGAGGGAGGAGAACCTGCTTGGATTTCTGATTCTGCTCTCAGTTATACCAGTGTAAATCCGGAGTGAATTTGTTCAATTCAGTGTGATTACTCCAGGTTAATACTGCTGTAAATTGATATCAAAATCTGGAATTCTGTATATGGTTGTATGATACAGTTATTTGGTTTTATTTTAAACCCCATTACTTTCAACTTTTCCTCTCCTCATCTGCTCTTCTTTCCTTCTCCCCTGGAACCCTTTACTACTTTCTTACTTTCTCTTTAACAACATCCCTCCACCCACACCACAAGAAATGAAGGCTTTCTTAAATCCCTGTTCCTGCTGTCAGGAGACTGTGCTTCTCACCACTCACCAAGAGGTGGCACTGTTTATTCAGTAAGCTAAGGTCTGAAGTAAACTGGCACTATCAGTTGGGGTTATAGAACTAAAATGCAAGTTATGTCTTCAGAGTCTAAAGGGAGATGGAAAATCCATAGTCTGCCATGAAAATCTCTAGTTTTCTCAAGGATTGAGTCTATCATGTGGAACTAGTAAATCAACCATACACCTTCATCCAGCTTAGGTCACTGTGGAATTGTACACACATTGCTGAAAGCATTTTTTATTAGTAGTTTTTTAAAAATGTTTTTTTTTTAGGGAGTATCTCAAAAATCCAGCACTTTTGCTTTTAGTTTCCCACTTATGTGGCTTACAAAATCAGTCTCCAGGTTGCAGGTGTATGAAACTATGTTTAACACAGTGCCATGTGAGACCAATTATTTGTTTCTTCTCTGTGTATCTTTTTTTTGTAATTGCTCCTCAGGCAGCTGAAGGAGAAAGGACTTTTCAACATCAGATGCCTGGCTACCTGTCATTCTGACGTCCTCCTTTGTCGACTTCATGACGTTTCCTTGGCAGTTACCAGAGAGGTAGGAAATTTGTATTTAGTGTATATCAGGGGTCTCAAACACGTGGCCCGCAACACTACTGCTAAAATATTTGCAATATTGTTGTATGGAAAGGTTTCAGTGGTGCGGCCCTTGGGCTAATGTACCAGTCCTCATGCAGCCCTCTACTAGTCCTCATGTGGCCCTTGTGGTGATTTGAGTTTGAGGCCCCTGGTGTATATCGATTCAGTGAATAGTGTGTGTGTGTGTGTGTGTGTTTATTTATATGTTTGCTCTATATCCATCTATCCATCCATCCAACCATCTTTACAGCTAAATGCAATCTCTCTCTCCTCCCCCTGAACCTCTTTGAGTTAGGCATTATCATTAGGTATTGTGTAAATGGGGAAACTGAGGTACAGACAAACTGATTTGCCAAAATCAGAATGAGTCATTGTCAAAGTAAGGATTAACCTCCAGGGTTTTAATTCCCAGGTTTATGCTCAACCCATTACACCATGTCCCTCTCTTTTTCTCTGTTTCTCAGATGTTCCGGCTGACCACTTCTCTCTTTTCTTTCCACTGTCTGTTTTAGTGCCTTGCTCCATAGACCAATTTCCCCTGCTACTTCAGACCCAAATACCTACTTGCATCTCTGCAGCATGTGTGCTGGACCAAACTCCAGCATTCCAGGGCAGTCACTTGTGACTGCTCTGAACAACTTTACTTTTTATTTGACCAGTTAATTGAGAGACTTTATTGTGCTCACTTTAGACTCTTCAATGAGTTAAAAGGAGCCTCAAGTTCCAACTCAATCCTTGTTTGTGGCCTGCACAGCTGACTGTGCTATTATTAGCCACGGTTTGCCAGGCACACTAAACCTTTTTCCAGCAACAAACAATGAGAGTTGGCTCATTTCTGTAAACTGCCATCTCCAACTTCTGCCTGCAATACAAAGATCTAGGAGGGTTGAGTGATGGGGACTTAGAAGACTACAGAGCCCATAAGTCACTGTGTTCAGACCTGCAGAATTCAAATCTCCCCTTTGGAAATTCAGGGCTGGGGCTGGGGATTGTTCCAATTGTACTTTACAGCTCAGGCTGTTCTCTGAGTCCCATCTCATTGTTATCGTTAAGAAAAGGTAGCTTTTCTCTTCCTAGCAGAAACTCATGTGCAGAGACATGGGTTCATGTTTCATTTCACTCCTGTCTAAGTTTTGCTTTCACAGTCCAGGAACTGCATTTTCTGGGGCTTGCACTGCAGGCTTTATCGTAACATAGCATATTTAGTTCCAAAGGGGCAGCCGTGTTAGTCTAGTAAAGCAAAAAAAGCAAGGAGTCTTGTGGCACTTAAAGACTAACAGCCTTATTTATCACATGAGCTTTCATGGGAGATATTTAGGTGGCTAGAAGAAGTGGGCAGCAACAACTTATCTTTCAAACAAAGTGATGAGTGCTCTGATGATGAGAGTTCCATTCCAGCCTATTCTTTGTAGGTAAGGCTCAATTCACAGTAGTGCTGGGCACCCAGATCTCCCACTGACTTTGATGGGAATTAAGAGCACTCAGCATTTTGCAGCCTCAGGCATTTACAAAGTGTTTCACCAGTCCTAATGAATCCTTAAAGCACTCCTGTGAAGGAGATAAGGATGGGGAGAGGAAGGATTATTTTCTTGATTATGCAGATGGAGAAACCTACCAAAGCAGGGATGTTAAAGGTTCAATACTTCCCTCATTATACTGAGTGTTCCTTACTCCACAAATAGTCCCACAGAATCAGGCCTTTCATGACTTCCTCAAGCTCACAGAAGGAGTTGGTATCAGAAACAGGGTCATTCTGGGCTTCTGGTCCGATGCTGTGATCAGTAGATTGCATTCCACTTTTGATGTGGTAGTTCCACGAAAGCAGACTTGATCTCCTTTCTTAACTGACTTCTGTGCCCTTCTCATAACTTTTCCAGGTTAGCAACCTCCGCTCAAAGGTGTCTCGCTTTGCTATCAGCACCCTTGGTGAACTCTTCAGGACCATGAAGAAGAATATGGACCAGGAGGTTGAAGAAATCGCTCGGGTCCTGCTCCACAAGACAGGGGATTCCAGCGAGTTCATTCAGAAAGCTGCTGATCGATCCCTAGGAATCATGGTGAGGAGTGTGACTCCCACGCGAGCAATGGCTGCCCTCATGGCTGGTGGAGTAAGGTATGTGACTCTTCCCTTGTCCAGTCTCTACATCCTGACCAGTTACTTTGTGGGGAACAAAAGAATGGTGGGGAAGAAGGAATTTCTATCACTACCCTTTTACACCTCCCATTATTATCAGGACACCATGCTATGGTGACCTACCTTTGAGCACAGTCCATCAGCATTGCCCAGATACTTCAGTGGTGGGGACATACTAGATCAGCGCAGAGCACTGTGATGTACTCCCTCCACTCTCCAGGTGAGGGGACCACAGCAATTCCAAAATGAGGCCAAAATAAAGTCTCCTGTTTAATGACCATAGAGCACTAGTTACAGGGCCATTAGGACAAATCACACATCAGGGCATTATTAAAAGAGAAGAAGTGAGGCTCAGACCAGTCATATGTATGATTGTGTACCAACAGGAGATACGGAACCATTTGGCAGGAGCCACAACACAGGGTCAGGTCTGAGCGTCTCATAGGCTATGTCCACACCTACATGGTTAAATCAATTCACATTGAATCGATTTAAGCTAAATTGCTATAAAAATCATTAAATTGGTTCAAGTTGAATCGATTTAATAAGGCCAGACCAAAAAAAAAAAAAAAAAAAATCAAACTAGCATGTCCATACACAGGACTTGCTAGTTCAATTTAGGAGAGGGGCAACATGGCCCCGTGGCAGGGCCATGCTGCCACCCAATCCCCTGCCACTGGAAGCAGCGGGGGAAGGGGGTGTCCCCAGCGTCTTTGACCGTCACCCCTGGAAGCAGCGGGGAAAGTGGGGTGCCCCCGGCATCTCTGCCCCTGCTGCTGGGGAAGCGGCAGGGGAAGTGGGGTGCCCCATGATCTCTGCCCCTCCCTCCATGGAAGTGGCAGGGGAAGTGGGGCAGCTGGCTTTCCTGCCCCCACTGCCCACCAGGTGCAGGGGACAGCAGTGTGCTTGGGACTCCTTTCCCCACCCGGTGGGGGCACAGGGTGTTTCCCCTACCACTAGCCCAAGCAGATGGGCTGGGGCTGTGCCCCCCCCTGCAACCCTGCACCTCCCCTCCCTCCCTGGCCAGGGTGCTGGGGGGGAGGAAGGTCAGTGTTATATCGATATGTGGGTCATATTGATATAACACAGCCACACTGGGTTATTTTGAAACCACAGTTTCGAGATAACCCTCATTTCGATATAAAACTAGGTTTTATTATGTCAAAATGATTTTCCTTATTTCAAAATAAGGGAGCTCCTTATCTTGAAATAAGGAAATGTTGTGTGGACATAAACATTTTTAAATTGAAATAACCAGTTTTATTTTGATTTAAAATGTACATGCGGACTTACCCATAGACTCTAAGGTCAGAAGGGACCAATATGATCATCTAGTCTGACCTCCTTCACAGGTAACATAACCTCAGCCACCCACTCTTGCAATAAACCTCTAACCTATGACTAAGTTATTACAGTCCTAAAATAATGATTTAAAGACTTTAAGGTAAAGAGATTCCACTAGCAATGGAGTCATGCCCCAGGCTGTACAGAAAGGCAAAAAACCCCTCAGAGCTGTTACCAGTCTGCTCCGGGGGAAAATTCTTTCTTGACTCGGATATGGCAATCAGTTAAACACTAGGCATGTGGGCAAAACTCATCAGTCAGACACCCAGTCTCCCTGTCTTGCCTTAGAATCATAGAATCCTAGGGTTGGAAGGGACCTCATAGGTCATCTAGTTCAACCCCCTGCCAGAGGCAGGACCACTCTCAGTAAACCATCCCAATCATGGTTTTGTCCAGCCGGGCCTTAAACACCTCCAAAGATGGAGATTCTACCACCTCCCTCGGCAGCTCATTCCAATGCTTCACCACTTGCCTAGTAAAAAAGTTTTTTCTCTAATATCCAGCCTCGACGTCCCTAACTGTAACTTGAGACCATTGCTCCTCGTTCTGTCCTCCGTTACTACTGAGAATAGTTGAGCTCCGTCTTCCTTGGAGCATCCCTTCAAGTAGCTGAAGGTTGCTATCAAATCCCCCCTCAATCTTCTCTTCTGCAGACTAAATAAGCCTAATGCTTTCAGTCTTTCCTCATAGGGCTTGTGTTCCAGCCCCTTAATCATTTTGGTTGCCCTCCTCTGAACTGTCTCTAGCATGTCCCTGTCCTTTTTGTTGTGGGGAGCCCAAAACTGAACACAGTATTCTAGATGTGGCCTCACCAGTGCAGAATAGAAGGGAATGATCACATCCCTTGATCTGCTGGTAATACTACTTTTGATACAGCCCAGTATGCCATTGGCCTTTTTGGCCGCAAGAGCACACTGCTGACTCATATCTAGCTTCCCATCCACCATGACCCCCAGGTCCTTTTCTACAGTCCTGCTACTTAGCTGAATGTTCCCCAGCCTGTAGCAGTGCATAGGGTTTTTCCATCCCAAGTGCAGGATTTTACACTTGTCCTTACTGAACCTCATAAGATTTCTATTGGCCCACTGCTCCAATTTATCTAGGTCTCCCTGAATCCTGTCCTTGCCCTCCAACGTGTCTACTGTTCCCCCCAGCTTGACATCATCCGAGAATTTACTGAGAATGCAGTCTATTCCATCATCCAAATCATCGATGAAAATGTTGAACAGAACTGGCCCCAGGACTGACCCCTGGGGCACACCACACTGGTTGCCAGCTAGACATGGATCCATTGATTCCTACATGCTGAAACCGTTGATCTAGCCAGTTTTCTATCCACCTTATACTCCACCTATCCAACCCATTCTTTCTTAATTTGCCAATGAGAATGCTGTGGGAAACTGTATCAAAAGCCTTGCTAAAATCAAGGTATATCACATCAACGGTTCTTCCTGCATCCAGAAAACCAGTCATCTGATCATAGAAGGAAATGAGATTGGTCAGGCATGATTTACCCTTGGTAAATCCATGCTGACTGTTCCTGATCACTTTATTTTCCTCTAAGTGTTTTAGGATGGATTCTTTGAGAGCCTGCTCCGTAATTTTTCCAGGGATTGAGGTGAGGCTGACAGGTCTGTAATTCCCCGGATGCTCCTTTTTCCCTTTCTTGAAAATAGGCACTACATTTGCTTTTTTCCAATCCTCTGGCACCTCCCCCATTCTCCATGAGTTTTGAAAGATAACGGCCAGCGGTGCTGCTATCTCATCGGCCAATTCCCTCAGGACCCTTGGATGCAGTTCGTCCGGCCCCATGGACTTGTGCACATCCAGCTTCTTTAAGCAGTCCCTAACCTGACCTTCCATCACCAAGGGCCTCTCTTCAATCTGCCATACTGAGGGTAGCAGGCTGAGAGCTAACCCTGCCTGTGAAAACTGAAGCAAAAAAAGCATTGAGCAGTTCAGCTTTTGCCTCATCTTCTGTCACGAGGATGCCTGCCCCATTCAGTAAGGGGCCTACACCATCCCTGATCCTCTTCTTGTTATTAACATACTTGTAGAACCCCTTCTTGTTATCCTTTACATCCCTCGCTAGCCGCAACTCCATTTGTCCTTTGGCCTTTCTGATTTTATCTCTGCAGTCCTGAGCAATATCTTTATATGCCTCCTTGGTCATCTGACTGAGCTTCTACTTCCTGTAAGCATCCTTTTTATGTTTAAGCTCAGAGCAGAGTTCTCTGCTAAGCCATTCTGGCTGCCTCACATGTTTGCTGTTCTTTCTCCTAATTGGAATGGCAACTTCCTGTGCCCTTAGCAGGGTTCCTTTAAAAATATAACCAACTCTCTTGGACTCCTTTCCCCTTCAGATTAGCTTCCCAAGGGATCCTGCCCATCAGTTCCCTGTGGGACCCAAAATCTGCTTTTTTGAAGTCCAGGGTTTTTGTTTTGCTTCTTTCCTTCCTTCCTTTAATCAGCATCCTGAACTCAACCATGTCATGGTCACTACTGCCTAGCTTGCCATTTACCTCTACGTCCCTGATCAATTCTTCCCTGTTTGTGAGCAGCAAGTCGAGAAGTGCAAGGCCCCTAGTTGGTTCCTCTAGCATTTGTACTAGAAAGTTGTCCCCAACACTCTCTAAAAATCTCCTGGATTGCCCATTCACAGCTGTATTGGCCTCCCAGCAGATGTCAGGGAAATTGAAGTCCCCCATCAGCACCAGGGCCTGTGATCTAGAAGCTTCCACTAGTTGTCCATAGAACACCTCATCCACCTCCTGCTTCTGGTCTGGTGGTCTATAGCAGACCCCCACCACAACATCCCCCTTGTTGCTTTCCCCTCTCAATGTAACCCACAGACTTTCTACAGGCACTCTTCCACTTCCATAATGGAGCTCTGAGCAGTCATAGAGCTCTTTTACATATAACGCTACTCCTCCGCCTCTTCTTCCCTGCCTGTCTTTCCTGAACAGTTTATACCCATCCATGGCAGAGCTCCAGTCGTGCACACTATCCCACCACATCTCCGTTATTCATATAATGTCATAGTTCCTTGTCTGCGCTAGTATTACCAATTCTTCTTGCTTATTTCCCAGACTCCTCGCATTAGTGTATAGGCACCTAAGATACCCGGCCAATTGCCCTACTTTGTCATTTTTGATTTTCAATTCTGTTACATATACCTCCTTGCATTTTTTCTAGGAGTTCTCCTCCCCCACTCTCTTCACATATTGGGGCTTCAGTGGCACATTTAAGACAATTATATGATTCCCCCCCCCCCCCATGTTCCAACTACCTTCTCTTTTATTCCTGGTGGTACAGTCCCAGCAACCCCCTAGTTCCATCCGTTTCCCCAGATCTCCCATATTTTCACTTACCTGTGGGCTTTGGTCTTCTTCCCCCTTTGAACCTAGTTTAAAGCCCTCCTCACTAGGTCAGCCAGTCTGTGCCCAAATATGCTCTTCCCCTTCCTGGACAGGCGAAGGCCATCTCTGCCTATCAATCCTCCTTCCTGAAACAGTACTCCATGGTCAAGGAAGCCAAATCCCTCCTGATCACACCATCTTCGCAGCCAGGCATTCACCTCTAGGATGCATCTGTCTCTCCTCAGGCCTCTAGCCTTGACTGGAAGGATCGAGGAGAACACCATCTGTGCTCCAAACTCCTTCACCCTCGCTCCTAGAGCCTTGAAGTCACCTTTGATCTGCTGAGGATCGCCTCTCGCAGTATCATTGGTACCCACATGGATAAGAAGCATGGGGTAGTAGTCTGAGGGGCGGATGATTTTTGACAATCTATCCGTAACGTCTCGGATACGGGAACCTGGCAGGCAGCATACCTCCCTAGAGGCCTTGTCAGAGCGACAGATGGGTGCCTCCATTCCTCTCAGGAGTGAGTCCCCAGTCACCACAACCCTACGTTTCCTCTTAGGTGAGATGGCTGTGATCTCCCCAGCCTCTGGGGTGCATGGCATCTCCTCTACCTCCTGCATTGTCTCTAGTGCCGCATAACGGTTCCTCACCACAGTGGATGGTGGGATGTGAGCAGATGTGGAGCACTGTCTACTGCCAGAGGTGACCAGCTGCCACTGTCCTCCCTCTGCCATAGGCATCCCATCCGTTTCCACATCTGTGGCAGTAGCCCTTGGCACCAGGATAGGGACCTCCTCCTTGCAGGTGTCATCGTGGACACTGTCAAGGAACTTTTCCAGGGCATAGATACCCCTGAGTCGTGACACCTCCTCCTGTAACTCTCCTACCTGTTTCCGGAGAGATGCCACCAGAAGGCACCTATCACATAGATTCATCTCCCTCTCCCTAGCCTGATCATCAGTGGCAGGAAGATGAAGGCCACAGTCCCTGCAAATCCACACCAGGACCTGGGTGGAGATATCCATGGTCAGACAGTCTGTCTGGCTACAAACCGAAGCAAAGGAAACAGAAGGGGTGCTGGCACAAGCGGTGTGGCTCCTCTTCACCATCTTGGCTTCACCAAACTCCTTCCCCAACTCCCTCTCAAACTCCCCCATTTGCAGTCCCCTGTTCGCAAGCTTCCTCTGGTCACTCAAGCAGTGGCTTTTAAAGGCCTTCTCTGCCTAGGTCAGCCTTTGCCCCTTGGTAGTCACACAGGGGCAGGCCAATCACAAGGCTGGTGATTAAAGGTGATCAGGGACCAATGGTGCAAACAGCCCCCACCCAGTCACACAAGCACAGTCCCACAACTAACAGCAATCACCTGTAGGGAAAAAGACACAAACACACAGTCAGCAAATCACCTGTAGGGAAAAAGACACAAGCAAATCACTTACTTAGCACCAAATCCTTCCCTCTCAAACTCCCCTGTTTGCAGTCCCCTGTTCGCAAAATTTTCACTTTCAGTTCAAAATGCACAGCTGAGCACCATCAAAATGCCAGCTTCAGATCAGTGGAGAAGCTTTCCTGGGTCTTGAGACACAGACTTTTGTGAGAACCATCAAGCAGAAATCACTTCAAAGTGATGGCACCATATCTGCTGCTTTGAAATGCGCTATTTATTCAAGTAAATGAAGGTCTGAATAAAACCGTTGGTGAGATAAGTGTTTGCATTCTGCATTTCTGAAAACATTAAAATATCAAATATTCCAGGCACACCCATGCAGATACTGTGTTGCTGAATATACCATGGTACTGTCCCTCATTGTGGTGTTGGGTCTCTGGGCTGACAGATGTGACACGAATTGGTGAACTAAGACGAAATGCTCACAGACTAATATCTGTGTCATAAAGTCACTCAACTTGAGTTGGCATTAATGGCCTCTCCTCTCCCTGTCTGTGTGCACAAGGTCAGCAGGAAACCCAGGGACCCAATGTGCCATGGAATCTGAATTCCCCTTTCAGCCTTGTAGGTGGTCCATCTGTAACACAGAGGTTCTGTGTGGATCTGTGAACAACATTAGCAGTGATAGCAGCGTCCACAGAGAGGATAAGAGACCTATTACTACTGACAGTTACTGAAATCCTCTCTTGGTTAAGTGGCAGAACCCTGTGGCTTTGGTGATAAAGGGCCATACATATGTGATGTTTGATGTCTTGTCTTCAGCCATCGGAACCCCCTTGTTCGAAAGTGCACAGCTGAACACTTGCTGACTGTCATGGAGCAGATTGGGGCTGAGAAACTTCTGTCAGGCACCAGGGACAACACAGAACTACTGGTGCAGACTCTGGTGAAGCTCGCTCAGGACTGCAATCAAGACACTAGGTAGTGATGTCCCTTCCACCTCCCAGAAGCAGAAACCTTTTCTGATCAGCAGCTGGCAGATAACAAATTATGACAATGCAAAATACTGTAAAACAAGCATAAAGAAATCATGTTTCCCCATGTGTATACTGTTGGGTAGAGAAAGGTGCAGGATCCATCTCTTATGGGTTATTGAACAATAGATATCAGGAGCCGCATGTGGCTCTTGAAAGAAAAAGTGTGGCTCATGGAAGAAGGTCAGCAAATCAATTTAGCAGGTAAAAGTATATGGTTATATGCTTCAGTGTGGCTCCTGAAGGTTTAATAATCAGCTTGTGCAGCGCTTGAGTTCCAAAGTTTGGCCATCCCTGATAGAAAAACATTTACATTGCATAAGGCATTCTTTATTTAAAAGGAGTATGATTGGAGTAGTCTGCCAATCAAACAGGTTCCTTTGGTTCCAATATGCACATGTGACCTCCATGGCAATCTTTTGGGGGTGATGTAAAATGGAATCCCTGGCTATTTATTGTCATTGAAAGATCCCAAAGCATTTCTGGTAAGATTAGGGGTGTTAGTATTCACCATCCTGATCAGATTCCCACAGTATCAAATCAATGCATTCTGTATCCCTCTACTCCCCTTACAGTTTCAATTGGCTATGACACTTGTCACTTTCTGCCCAAAGCTATTATTGTGTGCTGTTGAACAGCTGCCCTGCTCCACCACAGAAGCGGCTGCTGTTCAGTAGAGGATAGATAAAAAACCTCCCCTGAAAATTATTGTTAAAGTAGTTTAGAATCTTGCAAAATTAAAGCCTTGTTAAAAAAGTAAGTAGTTAGGATCATTAACATTTGTTATGGCCATTAACATGTGTGGCCATGACCCTGCCCCATCAAAGGAAAAATACACTCCTTTATTATTATTACCATCCACTGAGTGAGAGGATGTTTTCCCATTGCTCTGCTGCTCCTTAGCCTATTGTATGCAGCAGACATTATAGCTAGTAATGCCAATTTGAGGTAAATCTCACTCTTTATTTCTCTCTCTTCCAAGAGGATTCAAAGTCCTTACAAAGTGGTGCTGGCCTTACTGCACACAAAGGCTATGTCTATACTGGCAAGCTGGTTTGAATTAAGGAGGCTTAATTCAAACTAACTTTTTGTCTGCCTACATAAGGCTTTCATTGCTTCAAACTAAGGAATTCCTTAGTTCAAACTAGTAACTGCCACCAGTTAGTTTGAACTAAGTACAGTGGAGACCAGTCCAGGACTAACCCTTAGTTCGAACTTAATAAGTTCAAATTAAGGGCAGTTAGTTTGAACTGACAAAGTGGACAAATTTGAGCTAATGTTAGTTCGAACTAGTCCACATTGTTAATTCAAACTAATAAGTTTGAGGTTAGTTAAAACTAACCTCGAAGTTATTAGTTTGAACTAACAAGTTTGAACTAACTTGTCCTAATGAAGACATAGGCAAAGAGCATGACATTTCAGTGTTTTATTTCATTGGGTTGCTAAATGAAATGGTGATATTTTTGTGGTGAAATGATCAGTTACCGGTAATTAATTTCTTCCCTCCCCATGCCAGGTTTTATGGCAGAAGGATGCTGAATGTGCTGATGCCCCATCCGAAATTTGAAGGGTATATGAAACAGTCTCTCCCATCCCATAACTTGCGGGATGTTATGGCTTCAATAAAGCAGAAAGTAAGTGTTTGTATGTACTGAGGGAGCCAGTGCATGCAATTGCCCCACCCCCCTCCATCCCTTCCTTTATCCTTCCTCTGCCTTTCCTGGTTCATGGAAAGGAACTGCAGATCCCGACCCATTTTATCAACTGGCAGCGAGGGAGGTAAAGTAGGTGGAATTATGGACATGAATAAGATAGGAAAAGAGAAGAAAATGGTCTACCTTACATCCACCAAAAAAAGAGGGTGGGGTGGGAGTAGAGCTCTCCTTGGAGTGTTGGAACTCCTTTTCATAGAGGAGATTGGCCCCAGAAGAGTTCCTAAAACAAGAGAGACATGTAGCTGTACCTACTCCAGTCAGAGAATGCCACCTTTGTTCTTATGTGCTGTTGAACTAGAAAGTGCTCCATGAATCCCGATAGCCTGTAGAAAATCCTCCTGATGAACATGGCCTTTTTATGCATGTCTACTAGAGAAGGGGTTTGTGGAGGTGATGAGAAATGATTGCCCAGCTTCTTTCGCTTTTTATAGATGCATTTTTTGTATGTGTATATGTATAGGGGATGGAAGACAGTGTTTCTGAGCCCCCTTCTGCCAAAGGTCGCAGGGAGTCTAGGAACAGCAGCTTGACTGCCTCCCAGGACAGCCTGCCTTCTGATGACGGGTACTGAACATTTCTTTGCTCACATCTCATTATCTTTGGGGATATACATGATGGAGTTTTGAGCCTTATTCATCAATAAAATATCTCTAAGCTAGGCTGACCTCTTTTGTAGCTATTTATAAGGACCATATCTAAGAGAATATTACTGAGAAAGTCCTCAGAGAGGAGTGATCTGACTACATGACTGTGTGCCAGCACTCCAGGCTTCTATTCCAAACTTTGCTACTGATTCTCTGGGTGGCCTTTGGTAGATTACTTAATCTCTACCCCCTGTGCTTCAGGTCCTCATTAACAAATGGAGACAACAATAACTAGAAGATGCTTCCAGTAATACTAATAATAAGGTCTGAGGCTGAGTTATTAAGCCAGTTATTAATCTATGTAACCAAGTGAACAGGAACCCCCCTGAAGCTGTGTTTGTCATATTATTCTGACAGTATTGTTACCCAAAAGTGACATGGAGTTTTTCTTTTGCAACACGAGGTCCAGATCAGATATCCTCGCAGCAGCACAGCTGGCGGTTCATCGCTCATCTCTCCGTAGCATGGAAGTGATGGAGCAGCTCAAGGAGCTGAACAAGCTCCTGATGGCCAAGGAATTTCAGACACGAATGGATGGAGTGACTCTGCTGGTGGAGCACTGCAGGAATAACCCCCATCTTGTCTCTGCAAACATCGTCCAGGTCTCAAGAGCCTTTTCCCTCTCCCACATACCCGGCCGAGGCTGTTTTCCAGAGCAATCAATTCCAGCTACCTTCGCCCCACCTAAAATGAATTCAGGCCAAGCTGACACACCCTTACTCAATGCAGTTAATTCAGCCTCTACTCCCAGAACAGTAAATTTAAACCTGGCCCTACGTCTCTGCAAAGTTCTGCTGCTTCTGGCCCCAAAGAGGTCTTTGCAGCAGCTGCTGCTCATGGCTCTGCTGCTTTTTCCCTTCTCCTTCCCACTGAAGAGCAGTGAGAGGGAGCCTGCTGCCCGAAGTGGCTGGTTGTTTTCCAGGAGAGGAGTGGGGATGTTGGAAAGATCAGGCTGGGCTGCTCTATTTTTCATAAGAGGGGGCTGGGAGGTGGGTATGGCACCTCCTTGGCTCTGAAGAGCCCAGCTCCAGCTTCCCTTTGAACTTTCCCCTTCTGTGGATAATGTAGTGGCTCAGCCTGATCACATTCCCCCTTACCCCTCCCTAACTTGAAAAAGACTGTCTGCTCCTGGGCTCCCATACTGGGCCTCCCTCTCTGCTTTTTAAAGGGAAGGAACAGAGGTGCAAGAGAAGGGTCTCCTCTTCTCCCACTCCCCAGAGGCAGCTGTTGCTGCTCTCTGTCTGAGGTTATGTCTATACTGACGGTGTTCTGGGAGCACTTAGCGGCGAGTATGAACTCGCTGCTGCACTTCCGGCAGTCAGTGCCAGATTTTTGGGCCCCCAGGAAATGTAGGGGAAAGCCAACTGCAAGGGATTTGCAGTCGGCTTTTGTGTGCCGGTGGCCTGGCAAGTCGCTGGCACTTATACAAGGCATTTTACATGCCTTGTGTAAATGCCAGTTGCAGGAGCACCACTGGCCCAGAAAAAGACCCAGGGCTCGGCATGATGGGACTTGGGGCTTGTGTGTCACTGCTGCATCCGCTGCCTTGGGCAGTGCAGTGGCAGACCCAGGGCTCAGGTGCTGGGACTCAGGGCTTAAGCCCCATAAGCCCGGTGCCAGCAATGCCCCTGGCTGGTTGACTGCTGCCAAAAAATGCCCTAAGTGTAGACTATCACTTCCTGAGTATAGGGAGTGTGGTATGATGCGTGACACTTGAGGGCCTTGCTTGATAGTGAGATTGATCGGACCCTGAACCACTTCTCAGAGCCCTGCATTACACCAACTCCAGATTTTGAGAGGGTTGAATAAAATGAGACTTGGATCAGAACCAACCCTAGTTTGACAAAGCCAAAGTTACCCCTAGTTTGTTGTGTCGGTAATAACTGCAATAATTGTCTTTCTTCTACCCAAATTCTGGAATGACTTAAAGCAAGGGAAATGTGGGAACTTTAAAGGGATCTGCAAGCTCCCTTCAGGAAAAGGATTTCTCAGTTTTACAAAGGAGGGATAATTACTAATTTGATTCCTCCCAGCCAACCTTGCTCCCAAAAATCCCCCTTTCTCCAGCACACTGGGAGATGAGAAACTGTTAAAGAAACTAGAACCTGATTCTGCAAACAGTGTGGTGCATAATGTTCACTTTTGTGAGGAGCCCATGGAAGTCACTTACTGATGTCTCTCTGTAGTAAGTGCTGCTTTGGTGTGGTGTGTTAGCAGGATCAGACCCATTTTTGTTCTTGCTGGAAGTCTCTGTTTCTACATTCCCTGCCAGCACCAACATTGCTATACACCCTAATTTTGTTTTATTATTTTTGAACAGATTTTTGATGCTTTTGCCTTGAGACTTCAGGACTCCAACAAGAAGGTGAATCAGCATGCGCTAGAGGCAGCTGCCTCCATGATCCCTGTCCTCAAAGATGGCTTGCAGCCCGTCTTGGTTTCTGTGGTGACAGTTGTCACTGATAACTTGAACTCTAAGAATTCTGGGATTTATGCTGCAGCGGAGAAGGTGCTGAACACGATGGTTGCCAACCTAGGTAATATTTACCTCTTCTTTTTCCCATCATGGCTATTCCATAGTGTGATGCCTGCACAACTGTTGCCCCATCTTGGAGCAATAAGCCATTTCTGGATCAGAAATTTCAAAGTAGGCTCTAAATTACCTCACTAGGCTGATGAACCATGCTCTAACTTGAGGTAATGTCTGGCTGCTGTAGGGTTGTCCCTCAGTCTAGCAGCTTGTGGATCCTAACAGACTTCTTCTAAGTGGTTGTGTAGATGGATGCTGTTTATCTTCAAAAACATGTGTTTGGCTGTGTTTCAGTGATTCTTCTCTCTTCCATTTATGTTCTTATACCCCACTTGCAAGCGTGGCATCTGAGCTCTTTCTAGACGTGCATTAAGTGATGTGACTAACATCTGTTGTGCCTGGTTCTTTCTTGCTCCCCAGTGGGGATTTTTACTTTTATTTCATGTAATAGTTACCCATCCACTGTACCACATGTCTGATATCTAGCACAAGCTCAGAGAAGTATGCCTTGGTGTTACCAACTTTGCCCACCGACTCGGGGTATGCTCATTTATTAGGGTTGCTTTCTCTATGGGGAAGATGGTACTTCTATTAGTGTGCTGCTTGTGTGACTTGTGTTTCTACAGAGGTGCGTCTGAGCGGACCGGGTCTATCAGCACTCTCAGCTGACCCCTTATGTGTCCCTGAACTCAGTAGGCTGGGTCACACAGCACTTCTCTGCTGCTACCCTTATGTGCCCCTGTACTGCACCAAACTAGGCTTGATTATGGATCTTGAGCAGGCTGGGTCACACAGCACTTCTCAGCTGCTACCCTTATATGCCCCTGGACTCAATCAGGCTGGGTCAAAACAGCACTTGTCAGCTGTCACCCTTATATGTCCCTGGAGTCAATCAGGCTACTATCCCTATCAATGAGCAAACCTTACAGGGTTGTGGGCATTACAGGGATCTTTGGCTAGGTAATTGAAGCGTTGCTGCAAAGTGATATAAAGAAACCAAGACCACAAAGGAGAGGGAATGATGTCTTAAAATCTGGAAACTGGCTTAATAACAAGTCATTTTATTGCTAGGTATCTAAAACTTGTACTACTAATAATAATTACAAAGGAGAGAAGAATACCCCAAAAAAGCCAGTTACAGCATTGATAAACATACAAGGAAAGAAGAACACCCAGCTACAATATTACCTAGATTCTACTGTATCAGGCCTAGAGAGAGAGAGTCATAATTAACAAAGAGAGAGAGAGAGAAGTTGGGGCAGGGAGGTCTCACCACTCCGTGTAGCAGAAAGGTTTCCAGGTTGTGCAGATCAGGGTCAGAGGCTGGATGGAAACAAAGCTCCCACAGCAATCAGCAAGGAAGAAAAGCCAAATCCCAGTGGAAATGATACAGCTTTAGATCCAAGCATCAGGAGTCAGGACTCAATCCAGACTCCCACAGGATTCAGACAGGATCCAATCAGGACTTGCACAGGACACACACTACACTACACACCACTGCACTACTGTTGGATGTGGGTAAAGGTTTTTTATAAGGACTTGTTTACGTAGCCAATACACATTCCTGGCTGGGTGTAATGGTTCAGAGAAGCTCACAATACGGTCAGGCAGACTCAGTATTTTGGGTATCAATTATCATGTCTGTGGCTAGAATGGTCTGATAATTGCTGAGTTTGTTCGTTCTGGTGTGAGATCCCCCATCAGGCAATGCTTCCCTGCTTCTTCAATCCCAGAGTTCAGTACGGCTCTTGCTTCTTCAATCCCAGAGTTCAGTGCGGCTCCTGCTTTGGAGTCTGGTTCTCCATAGTCAATGCAAATGAAGCTCCATTGTGCTGATGGCTTTTGGATATGGGTAGATTAGGAAAAGGATGTCTCCCATTTCCTACTGTTTTTGGTTTTCAGTTCAAGCAGAGGTTGGGGGATGTGTGGGGGGG
>ML682058.1:6645317-6696567 GCA_007922195.1 Podocnemis expansa
CCCCCCAAATTATACTTTAATCCCTGAGCCTGTGTAGAGAGTGCAATGTCAATGGCAAAACCTCTCCCATCGACTTAGTTGCCACCTCCCATAGGGATGCATTAACTGCGCCACCAGGAGAAGTTTTCCCATCAGCATAGTTATATCTTCGCTAAAGACAGTGCTAGGTTAATGGAAGAATTCTTCGACTGACCTAGCTACCACCTCTCAGGGACCGGCTTGCTTAAACTACAAGAGTCACTGTAGTAAATGTCTATGCTCAGGGCTGGATTAAGGGGCCTCAGGCCCTGAGCTGCCCACCACTGAGGGCCTGACCCCCAGCCTGGGGTCCTGGCCCTCCCCATCGTGGTGGCCTGCTGGAGGGCCCTGGGGCCAGAGGCCACTCTGTGGTGCTTTTGCCCCAGCCTTGCTCCAGCTGGTCTGCCTTGGGGGTGGGGCTCGCTGGCCTGCAGTGCAGCCTCCAGCATGATCCTCAAGGTCCAGGGGGCCTGGAAGGCCATGCTGGAGGCGCAACCACACACCAGCTGGCCTCACCCCCAGAGCGGAGTGAACACACGCTGGACCGCCCAGCCCCTGGGGTGGATCAGCTGGCCTGGGGGCAGGGTGGCAGCACCACAGAGCCTGGCCTCTGGCCCCATCCCTCCAAGGCCTGCCAGCACTGTGCTGCCTTGAGTGGGGTGGCAAAGGGGATGGTGGCAGATCAATGCAGAGGTTTTAGGGGCTGGAACCTAGGCCTCCACCTTTAGGCTAAGCCCAGGACTTCAGCCTTTATAGTTGCTATGTTGATCTGGCCCTGTCTACACTGAAGCTTTATGGCACAGTTGTAGCATTTTAATTATAGACATAGCCTGAATACAACAAAAACAGTGCTGGCATAAACTTCATTGCAAACTAGCCCATCCACTTTTAATCCTCTGGGTTAGGGTTGAGACCCCTTGCCAGTGGATGGGCTAGTTTGCAATGAAGTTTATGCCAGCACTGTTTTTGTTGTATCTGTGTTGTGAACAGAAGCTTTCAGTCTCCAGGTCTGTCAGTCTGGCGTATTATTATTAGCACTAAATTCTTATATGAAAATATATAAAATGTGAGATCAGAGCAGGTGTGTGTGTGTGTGTGAGAGAGAGAGAGAGAGAGAGATGAGAGAGGAGTTTGGGTCTGAAATGAGGGATGCTCCATCTGATGAAGGTCACTAAGAGTTTTATACGTTAAAGATATTTCCCTTCTGCAGAAGCACAATCTTGTCCCCATACAGGACTGCTGCTCATCCCGCGGTGGACTGCGGTTTGAGTGAGCTGTGAGTTCCGTACAAAATATTGCCAAGTTCCAAAGGGGAACTTGCCACAGGACTCCTTGCTGCTTATACAAAATACTTGAGTCTTAGGAAGATGCCAAGTTTGCAAATCCCTCACTATGTGATGTTCAGAGGAGCTAAGTGCCAACATCTTCAATTGGCTTCAAATGGAGTTTTGGGTTCCCAGCTCCTTTGGAAATCAGGCCCTTTGGCCTGTATCCTCAAAGGTATTTAGCCACCAGTGTCACACAAGACAGGAATTGTGGCAAAGCTTGAATCTACTTCCAAATTTCCCAGTGTTTTAGAATTCATTGGATCTGGACTCTTAATTTGATTTGGTATGAAGATGGGGCTGAGCAGTAAAACCTGTACTGAACATCCCTAGAGTTCAGGGACAGAGGCGTGCTTGGATTTTGAGGTTGTTTGTGGCTTCCCAAGCAAGTTGCTTAGATGTTGTGAAAGGGACCTTGATCCAGTGGAGCTTCTGCTGCACTGCCTCTTTGGAAGCCCTAAATTATGAGCCTCAACCAGTTCTTTCTCCTCTCTTCAGTTCATAAATATCTTCAACCCTTCTCTTATTTTTTTAAAGGAAATTTATGATTTGCTTAGTTCATTTCTATAGAACAAACAAGTATAAATCCAACCTTAAATGATGGCTTGTTCCAAAGGTTGTTCTGTAAAGGGTGAGATTACTATTGCCAATAACCACATAACCAAGGCCTGTTGTAAATCCACTTGCCATACAGATTTATGCCTGCCGTAGAAATACAGCACTGGGTGAATATGCCTGAGATATTTTGAGTGTTCAAGAGGCAGGCCTGAAAATGGAATTATTAACTCCTTTTGCACCAGAGATCCAGAGTTCTTTTATAGCTACAGAGGATTTGCTCACTGCTCACCCATTGTTTCCATGTGCAGGGAAATTGCTTTTAGATCAATAAGGGTAAGATTGTGTCTTGAATGTAGAAGAGAGAATTGTGTCAGGCCAGCACCACTGTGTTCTGACCTCTCCATGGTAGGTGACCCCTTCTTTCCATCAGCTAGCAGAAAGGAGGTGAACAAAAATCCACCTGGAGACATACCGAATTGTCTCCGGAAAATCCGCAGCACCTTTTATCTTTGACATCTAGCTTGGCATGTCCCCAGGTTTTGCCTGAAGACCTTAAATGGCCCTGTACCTTTTCCTGTTCATTATCAGTGAATAGGACACAATCTGTCACCATTTAGTGGTCCACCATTATAGGCTGAGGGTTAATCAGGTCTTTATGGTGATGGGACCTAGGATATGGAACTTGACCTTCTCAGACATTCACCTCCCCACTTTTAAAACACTTCTGAAAATCTTTCTATTCCAGAGAGGTTTTTTTATGTGGTTGGATTTTTTTTAATTTGAGCCCTACTTTGTCCCATATTTCTCCAGTCTGTCCTCTTCAATAAATCTTTGTACTTCAGGACATAACCTTTAACCAACAGAGTCTGTTTTTCATGATTATATGGATTCTGATAGTGCTTAGATAGACTCCCAATAAACTCAGGGCTCCACTGTATTAAGTGTTGTGCAAACCAGTTAGAGACAGTCCTTGCCCCAAAAGCATACAGTATATATAGACAAAGGGTGAGAGAGAGAAAATATCATTAGCCCCATTTTACAGATGGGGAACCAAGGGCCTTTTCTACACAGCAAAATTGCCTCGATTTAATTGATTTCTGAATTGACTGAGTCAAATTGGGACAGTTCCCCAGATGGACATCATTTAAGTGTCCAAAATTTGAGGGGCTCAAATTAGTTTGTTACAGGACACTGGACTAGAGTGGAGTATTTTAAAGGCATAAAGGTCAGTTAGGTGCCTAATTCCTATTTGAGGTCAATGGGAGTTGGAAGCCTTATGTTCCTCTTTGCCTTTGAAAACTTCATTGTAGATTTACCACTGGTCTGGCCTGGTGTGCAAGTCCTGTATATACCTATGATTTGTTTTGTTTTAAAACCCATTGTCTGGTTTACTTGTTCAGCTTTTACCATGAGGCCTTTATAATAGTACATGCATTTTAACAAGGCTCTATAGAGGGCCTTAAGCCTTTCTGTGGGCGCTAAATCCTAGGAAGGGAAGGCTCATTATAACAAACAATACTAATAAACATCACGTTAAGGATATAACATCAGTCTCTAAGGAAGGCTTTCCTCCTAGGAAACTGGCACTGCTCTACTGAAAATGACATGAGAATGCAAGGTAATCATCTCACTGTGTTTATAGTGTGGCTAACACTGATCTCCCATGAAAGCTCATGCAAAAAATAAATCTGTTAGTCTTAAAGTGCCACACAACTCCTTGTTGTTTTTTCACTGGACTAGACTAACATGGCTGTCCCTTTTAAAATTAACACTGACTGGCCTGTCTTGCAACCAGTAAGCCAATCTAGTATTTATTGGACAGACTCAAAGTTGAGTAACTGAAAATAGTTATTACATACTACATTGCTTTCTCATTCCCAACCCCCATTTAAAGTCACTCTGTGCTGCAAGCAATGCTGAGACTTGTATAAATTGGTTGATGCAAGCTAGCAATGTTTTATAATGCACAGCCTTTTCCTGATTTTTAATTCAAAGGAGAGTGGGGTGTGTACACTTAGCTACTTAAAAAATGGAGGGGTCCCAACAACAGCTAAACAGAAAAGCTTTATTGAGATCAGTACTAATCATTAATATTTTGCACGACTATAACACCTTTCATCTTTGGATTTCAAAGCAATTGTATCAAAGCAGCCACTGAAAAGTAAGTGTCTCTGGGATGAAACACAGCAACTTTTTAACAGCACATATCAATAGCACACAACTTTTTAGGGATGGAAGTGAAAGTTTTGCTGTAAGAATATAATTACCAGTGCTGGAATTTAGCAAGAGCAGTAGTGCCAAATACCCCTACTGTCTGCTTGCAAAAAGTACAATGTGATCATTTAATGACCTCAGTTTTGTCTCTCATACAAAAGAGAACCCCCTATAACAACAGAGTGCCCTTTAACATTGCATTGGGGCTTTGGCTCAGGGCTGATACAAAAGGAAGTATGCTGTCTACAGATCTATGACCCTCAGCTCCTCTGACATCTAGATGTTTCTTGGAGGTTTCATGTCCAAATATTATCATCCAAGAGCAATTCTGCCTCACTTGTCAGAACCAAAAGGGTCACAAAGTGGCTTTGATTATAGGCCACTTTGTACAATAGCTTTAGAACAACAGTCAGCATCCCAAGTCACTCACAGGATGTGTATGAAAAATTAAAAATATATCTGAAGATTGAATATTGGAAAAATCAGTTCTTCTTTTACCTCCCCATCAAAAGCTGAGTTAAGGGACATTTCTTTTTTCTGGAAGGGCTCTTGATATCAGAAGTACCTTAGACAATTGCGAATCAGATAATTTATTCTTGTAGGGACTACATACTCTTGTGTTCAGCTCCTGGTAGGTAAGTAAAGGAGGACCTGCTTTTAAATTTACACAGATGTTCACTTTCTGCAAAGATCACTTTCACAGTAATACAACCCCACACCTACGTGCCACTTCCACCCATTTAAACCACGAGGGGCTGATGTAGTGTAGGATGTAGGACTGGTTCTGGCACTCAGCAGTGGTGATTTTTACACATTCTGATGTGGGATCAGGAAATTCCATTATGAATCTGAAATGATCCTAAATTAACTTCAAGGGGAAGTTAAATTTAAACCAATACCAGTATTTCCTGAAGTTTGCTGTACTGTACAAAGAGTAGGTGTTGTCTTTTTATTTACTACCCCAGAAATGATTGAGAATGTGTCCGTGTTCCTTTCAGACAATGTGTTGCTCTTACAAGCATTTGCCAGCAGAGTGCGTTTCAGCAGTGGGCGAGCCATGCAGGACATCACCGGACACCTGTCAGGTAACAAGTAACTCAGCTGAACTGGCCTTTTCACCGTCCACTTGGACTGATATCAAGAAAGACTCTTAGAGAATGACAAGTTGTGAGGCAATTCCTGTGTGTTAACAGAACTATAGACCAGTGGTTCCCAACCAGTGTGCCGGGGCACACTGCTGCGCCACGGCAACACCCAAAGTGTGCCGCGAGCATCCCTGAGAGCTGGGGTTAAAGTTCCCTCCCTGCTCAGCCTAGCCACATGGGCTGTGCAGGGCTGGGAAAAGACAGGGGCTAAAGTAAGGGAGAAGGCACTGGAACACAGTTCCAGGAACCCCTGTTTTTTGGCAGGCAGCCTTCTGCCCCCCCCCCCAAATAGAGGAAGGCACTGGAATGTGGTGTTCCAGGGGTTCCCCTAAAAATAGCAGGAGCAGCCCGAATGCAGCGTTCTGGTGGCTCCACCTTAAGCCCAGCCAGCAGAGAGCTGCGGGAGGCTGGGAGTGCGTGAATCTCCCCCTGCAAGGCGGAGCAGCTTGCGTCAGCCAGCCTGCAAACACCCCAGGTAAGGGCTTTGGGGAGGAGGGCTACCGGGGGTTGTGTGGGGCAGGTGTGTGTAGCAGAGGTGGGTGGGAGTGGATGTGTAGCAGAGGGTGTGTAGCTGGGGTCGTGGGGTGGCTGTGTGTGGGGCAGTGTAGCTGCGGGCTGGAGGCCTAGTTCTGGCCCCTGCAGTGATGGGAGGGTCCATCATAGGCAGCAGGGGGGTGTGGGGGGAGGACGGGACCCACTTGTGTGGGAGGGAGCAGCAGTGGGGTGAGGATTTGCCCTGGGTGGCAGGGAGCCACTGTGGAGAAGGGGGAAGTGAATGCTGCACCATGCTCCCCTGCCCTACCTTCCCACTCCCCAGGTTCCCCCTGCCCCCCCCGACAAAGCCACTCTTGTTCTCCCTTCCTCTCTCCTCTCCTGCCACCCTTGTGCTGTTCCCCACATGGCTGCCCTTGTCCTCTTTTGCGACCCCTGCCCTGCCCTGCTCTGCTCCCCACACTCACTCCTGTCACTGCACATGACTCCAGACCTCCCGTTTTGCCACCCCTGCTCTGCTACACCTACTATCCTACACAGCAGCATTTCCAAAACACTGTGCCATGGTGCATGAATATTCATAAGTAATTTAAGTTAATTTGAATAGTCATGAGTTTTTAATGGTGGTGTGCCTCAAAAATTTGAAGGTATCAGGGTGTGCCATGGCAGAGAAAAGGTTGGGAACCACTGCTATAGACCACAGAACAGCAGCAGGCACTGAGCCTATTCCTCTAGTGCCCTGCATCGCCTGTATTCACCTATACCTGACTGAAGTCCCTGTAAAATGCTCCTGCTCTAATTTGGTCAAGGGTTACATACATGGTAAATGGGTGTAAAGGACTGAAGAAGAGGCAGGGCAGTAAAGAATTGGGCTTTCATAGTTTTGTAATGATTTATTAATGGGAGCTCTGAAAATTCCTACCTTGAGAATGAGAAACTAAAAATACTCCAACTGTCTCCTGAATGATTTTTAAATGTCAGCAGTGTGGGATTAGGGCTAGATTCCAGAGGTTTTGCTTCCTTGGGCAAATGTCAGTCCCTTCCAGCTCACAGACACCCACCCAGATATGGAACATTTTATGGTCACTAACGTTTTGCTGCTCTCAAGGTCTGTTTTGCCTCTGTGACAAACGGCTCTGGGGTAGAAGTGCTTCTGGGGGAAACTTTTGGGCTGGATCCCACAAAATCTGAGACTACTAGAATGTGTGCAAGACTCTGTTTGTGAATAATGGTTGAAAGGATATACCTCACTGGGGGTCTGAGCAGGCAATTCCTTCCTGACCCCCACAGGCTCATAGAGTCATAGAGGATTAGGAATGGAAGGGACCAAAGGAGGTAATCTGCTAATTTAACTTCCTGCTCAAATCAAAACTAGCCCCAGTTAAATTATGCAAGTGAGGGTTTTGTCAAATGGGGTCCTTAAAAACCTCTAAGACTATGTCTATATCTAACTGCTTAGTTCCGACTTGCTTAGTCCGAACTAAGCAGTTTGGAATTCGTTTGAACTAACCATGGGTTAGTTCTAACTAACCAGAACTTTTTAGTTCAAACTAACCGCATTTTTTTCAGTTCAAACTAATAAATTATTTTGAACTAACTTTTTAGTTTGAACTAAAAAACGTGGCTAGTTTGAACTAACTGCTTAGTTCGAACTTATTTAGTTTGAACTAGCATGGCTACATCATGCTAGTTTGAACTAAAATTCAAACTAAGTTTGAGCTAAGGAGTAGTTCAAAGTAAAAAAAAAAATTTTTTTTAGTCCAAACAAGGCAAAGCATAGTGTAGACAGGGATCAAATTAGTCCAGGTTAAGCCTCCTTAATCCAGACTAATTTGCTAATGTTGACGTAGCCTAAGTATGGAGGTTCTACTACCTCTATCTAGGTAACCCATTCCAGTGCTTCAACCAGGCTCCTAGGCTATGTTCACACATAGATGCTTATTTTGAAATAAGCTATTTTGAAATAAAATCCTTAATTCGATTCAACTTAAATTGAATTAAGGAAAACCACCAAATCGAAATAGCAAGTCTGGACACAGGATTTGCTATTTCGATTCGGGAGAGGGGCACCTGGAGAGCCTGGCAGGAGAAAACATTTCCCCAGGCAGGGATCCCCCTGCCCTGCATCAGCCGCTGCTGGTGGGGCAGCGGGGGATGGACGGCGGGTGGTCCTGGAAATGGCTTGCAGGGCTTACCCACTGCTAACCTGGTGAGGGGTCCCAGCACCAGCTCCCCAGCAGCCGTGGAGCCCAGGCAGTGGGGCAATTGGGCTGCGCACCTTCCACCCCGCTAGCTGCTGGCACCCCCAGAAAGCGGGGGGAGCCGACTCCTGGACCCCAGCCCTCCTGAGCCCCTCTGCACTTCCCCTCCCTCCTGGCCAGGGTGCTGGGGGGGTGGGCCTTCCACCTAGGATGCCATACACCCTGGGAGGAAGGTCAACAGTTATATCACTATGTGGGGCATATCAATATAACAGAGCCAGACGGGGTTATTTTGAAACCACAGTTTTGAAATAACCCTCATTTTGATACCAAACTACGTTTTATTGTATCAAAATGATTTTCCTTATTTCAAAATAAGGGAGCTCCTTATTTCGAAATAAGGAAATGTCATCTGGACATAAGCATTTTTAAATTGAAATTATGACTGTTATTTCGATTTAAAAGGTGCATGTGGACATGCACCTAGTGAAAAAGTTTTTCCTAACAATCTGCTTATATCGCCAAGGCATTAAAGTTCATTGCCATTATTTCAATAAGCATAAATATAGTCTGTTTCCATATCAGTTGAATCCTAAAAGCTACAAATGCTGCTGTTTCTTGACCAATAATAACAGCTTGTGATATCTAGTGGAAGCCAAGAAATGGCAAAATCGATCTTCTGAACATACACTGAAAGCAGCCTAATTATAGCCTTGTTTTAATTAGGGCTATATCTACTGCTAATTATTCCAGCCTCTTTAAATCCAAGGTTTAATAGGTTTGATCGTTCATTACAATTCTCTTAAGGGCATTTATATCCATGGAAAACCTAATAGGGCCTTTTCAGGTAATTCATATAAAGCAAATCTCTGTACACATAGAATTTAATTGTACAGCAATTTAATCTCTTTTTGCAAATAGAACATTTAAATATAAATTGGGTCCAGTTTAGGGGCAAAAAAGGGTATTTCCCTTGGGATTTACTGCAAATGGGAAACTCTCTCCTCTGAATTCCACAGAGACCACTATATTTAATAGCATCTGTGCTCAAATTGTCCCTCTCTTTTAATGAGGGACCAGAACCCTTTGCTGATTTATTAAAGTTGTTCAAGTATTATTTAAGGCTGATTTTTTTCAAACAGTCAATTTAATGCTGGTGAAAGATGCCAGACTTACAGTGCTGGGAATATGAAATCTCTTTAACCACAGAATAGCAATGTATGCTTTCCTTAGACCACCACTGTCTAATGTGCTTCAATTTAGCTCTATTAGATTGATGAGAATTCAGCCTCTAGGTCATATTAGTTCATGGCTTCTCTGTGGAAACTGCCATTATAAAGGTGCTGTTAGTGTCAGGCTTTTGTTTTGTTTACAATGTAGCCATCTATTCAGTTCAGATGGTGGAGTGAGAGCTCATCTCAGGAAGGGTGAAAGGAGGCACAGTCTACCGGCTAGGGATTTATCCTTGCGTTTGAGAGACCCAAGTTGAATTCCCTGTTCCACAAAAGCCTTCCTGTGTGATTTGGTGGAAGTCACTTATTCCCTCTCTGTGCCCCAGTTTCCTAGCTGTAAAATGAGCATAATACTTAACTACATCACAGGAGTGTTGTGATGACAAATGTATGAAAGATTGTGGGGCACTCAGACACTATGATCATGGGGTTCATGTTAGTACCCTAAATAGATAGGCATCTTGAAATTTGGAACAGTCATTCATTATGAGTCACTAAGCACAAGAAGAATCTCAGATTAGACCTTCTTATTGGTAATAATAGATCATCCAACTTTCTGTCCCCTGTGGGCTAGAATTTTAGAATTTAGTGCAGATGTACGTTGTGGGCCACTGATCACAAGGAAATGCCAAAGTATACCTTTGGTTTTTTTCATCGGAGTGCACCAAAAGGTCAAAAGTGTGTCTTATTTGAGTTCAATCATACAAACATACATTTGAGGTAAAATCTTGAAATTTAGTACAGCTATTTTAGAAAACTGATTACTGAAAAATAAAGATTTGACACTTCTATTATCGGCATGTTTAGCACAAGGCATCTGATTTGGAGAAATTAAGGTAATTTTAAATCAATAGTTCTATTTAATGGATAATATAATTTTGATTTGCTTAGAGAGTTGTAATGTTTGCATTCAGATACCAGACAGCAGTCAGAAACAGTTTTGTAGAGCAAAAATAAAGAGATGGGGCACGTATCTTGATTGTTAAGATACTCTATCTTCTGTCCTGCAGCACTTGTAGCTTCTGTCTACCCTCGGAAACCCCAGGCTGTGGAACGTCACATCCTGCCTGTTCTCTGGTATTTCCTGAACAACATGATTGGAAATGGGGTGTTACCTGGTAGGAGTGGGAATGTCAGGACTGCAGTCTGCAAGCTTGCTAAAAGCCTGCACAAAGAAATGGGACCCAGCCTAGAAGATCTTGCTTCCAGCCAGCCACAACATGTGATAAAATCTCTCCAGGACCTTTTAGACATGGAACTCCAGTGAAAGAGGCTGAGTAGCTTTGAGGGCAGTTTACACTGTGGCGCTTGATGTAGTGGATAAATGACGTGGTGGACATTATACTGGCACTTATTTTATTCTATGTCTTTGGAGAAAGGAATAAGTTTATAGACCCAGATGTATATAGTATATTTTGAAGTAGAATTAAACAAATCACATATTTTTATAAGGTTTTCCTTCAAGCTGTTGTTCCTGCAAGGTTTTACATAGAACTTTTTCAAACTATAATTATGTATAAATGTTGTAATTTCTAATTGTGTAAAAAAGAAAAGAATATATTTATACACAGACACATTTAGGGAGGAGAGAGAGAGTTGGGCCTTAAACAGAGAGAGAAATGTGTGACTGGGCCCTTGAAGTTGAGAGTGAGAGATGAATACTGCAGGCTGAGAAAGTAAGTTGAGTGAGGAAGAGAGAAATACACTGCCACCAAGTCACAGAAGGTACATTAATCTTGGAGCTGAAAATAGCCCTCCCAGCCTGAGTAGACCGACTTGCAGCAGTGGCGCTCACAGCTCAGGCCTGCAGCTTGGGCTCCAAAGTCCACCTGTCCCTGCAAGGTGTGAGAGTCCAAATTGTTACCTGAGCCACAGTGTCCACTCTGATACTTTTAGCATGCTCGCTAGCATGCCTCGAGTATATATCTGTCTACCCAGGCTGGGAGGCTTGCTCTCAACTGTAGTGTAGACATACCAACAAGAACTTGTGGGAAAGGGGATAAAAGAGAGAGGGAAAGAGCGTGAAAGCAGAAAAAGTGATACATGGATATCCAGATCTGAAAAACTGAGCATCCCAATACATAGTCACATGACTCTGAAAGGAGTGGAAGAACGAAGTGGGGATATGTGAGACCGAACACAGGCAGAGTGAAAGCAGAAATATGGATGGACCTTGAAAATGGAGCCTGGCCCATTAAGTCAGAAGGCCAAAGAATAGCCAGAAGAATCCATCTAGCCAAACAGGTATCAAGAGGGCTTGTCTACACTGGGGGGCGGGCAGGAGATGGCAGGGGAATTTTGGCAGCAGTCGAAGGGAGATATGCAAGTTACTTAAAATAGCTTGCATGTCTCCCTTAGACTTATCTAAAGCCTGCCCACTGCAGGGACTCCACAGCACTGAGTTAATGGGAAATGCCATCCCGTGGAATCAGTGCCATGCTACTTGTTGAGTAGATCTTAACAAATCAACCTCTGGTTTAAGTTGTTGTTGTATGCTGTATAATCTTTAGAACTCCACAGGTAATGTCATGTAATGCAAATGCAATGTTCACACCAGGAACTCTGAATTTTTTGAACCATTCTAGCATGCACTCTGAGCCAGGAATCTCATTAGGGGTGGATCTTGTCATCTTAAGAAATCTTCTGCAGTAATCTGAAACTTAGGATCTTCTGAGGTGTTCTAGGGCACCTGGGAACTTGGTTTTTAGAAAAGTCTTCCACAATTCCAAGTGAAAAGGGCAAAGGCTTAGTGTGGTGTGTGACTGCTCTTGAGAAAAGGAGTAAGGCACTGCAGAAAACACCAAATGCAAAAATGCTGAACCGAGGCACCTGTGGGGAGGGATGCTGTTAAAGAATGACCTCAGTTAATCCTCTTACTCCTTCAAGTAACCTGAGCTTGCTCACTTTCCACAGTTTATTTCAAATTCAGTTTTTTTAGGGAGAGCATCTTCTGAGATCTCGTATTGCTCCCTTCCTCAGGCTCAAATACCTTTCTCCTGACCGTTCACCTTCCTTTAGACATCTTTCTTTCTAGGGCCCCTGAAATGCTGCTCAGTGTGGTCTTCCTTTGCACTGCTGAATAAAATGCCCTGTGTTTTAGCTTCTTTCTCAGCTTTTCTCTAGCCCCTGGGGATAAAGGGGGAAGTTTTTGTATTTAGGAGAAGAAGGCTTCTGTGCATTGCAAAAGAAACTTCCCCAAGTCTGTTTTATTTGCTCAGTTGTAGGGTTCAGGGAGGGAGTCAGCTTAAAAGGTAATTTATGTAACTGGCTCTCAACTTGCCACTGGCCTGGATTGTTGCTCATGTATATTGCTTCACATGGTCGACAGGAATAAAGTGCTTCCAGCCAGTATGTTTGTTCTGTCTGGTTGGGTTTTTTGTTTTGCCTTTCATTTGAGACAGTGTCATGATGCAATGGGAACTCCAAATGCGAAAGGACCCAATTAAGCCCCTACTGATAAGACACCTCTGGGCCTTCTGGAAGATGGAGCAGGAGCGCTCTTTGGTGAACAGCTGGTTAACTGCAGCTCTGCTTCTCCATCCTCTTGTACAGGTGAACATGTGGAAGACAACTGAAGTGGCTGCTTGGAAAACAGAAGAAACAAAATGCTTTTGGGAAGATTGGGATACCCACCCAGGATCCCAGGACTGGCACAAGCCCAAACTAGTGGTTTCTGGTTGCCTTTCTGCTTCTGTTGATTTATCCTTGTAGTTTTATTGCATTAGCCCAATCTAATATCAGAGTCTTAGTATGCTAGGTAGATATGAACATGTGGCAGTGCCTGACTCCCAGTTTTATCTACACCACAAAAATAAGTTGATTTAACAAAGGTTGATTTACAGCCACCACAGTATTTACTGTGGTGGCTGATTTCCACTCTATCTGGATTGAGTCTTCACCAAGAGCACTTCCACTGACCTAAAAGGGACCATGTGGGAAGCTGAAGGCCCCATATCTCAGCTCCCTGCCTGGAGCCCCATTGGCTCCTGGTGAGCTGCCCAAACCACACTCCTCATTCCCTGCCAAGATCTACCTTCGGTCTTCTCTCCCTCTTGTTCGCTGCTGGAAGCCAGGGAAAGCCATTCCCAGGGGGAAGCTGCCAGGGGCTTCAAGCACCCGAGATAGGGGGTTTCAAGCACCTGAGATGTGGCGTCCAGTTGTCCCAGCTTCCCGCCCCATCACCTTGAAATTGACAGGGTTGTCTTGGCCCCCGGTGGGGAGCAGGCAGAAAAGTAGCTGTCAGGACATAGGGAGGAGAGAACCCTGGGACTCGCTGTTAGCTCCCCATACTGCCCTTTGCAGGTTGGTGGAAGTGCTCCTGCTGAAGATGCACACTGACCCAAAAAGGTAGTGTGCACATCAAGAATGGTAGTGTGAACATCAGCCTGTAAGTCAACTTATGTTACGTGAACTTATTTTCCTAGTGGAGACCAGGCCAAGGGGACAACATAAACTCTACACCTTTCGATGAGGTGGTTTTATTATGTTGGTTTAGCGTGGGAGTTGCATTGCTGGGAAGAGCGTTTAAAGACAAAGGGTGGGGAGTCAGAGGTCATCTGATTCAGTGGTCAGACACCAATTCATGAAACCACCCTGCCTTTGTAGTTTTAACATTAATCCTTGACGCAAAGACCCGGCTAACTGCAACTATGTTTTTTTGTGCTGAGTAATTACACCACTTTAACTTCCTCCATGGAATTTAGGCCAACTTTGAGGTCTCCCAAGTCGATCACAGATATTAATCCAATGTAGCTCTGGGAAGCTCACTGCGGACTGAATACCCCACTTTCACCAGCCTCCTAGTTCAGTTCTGGAGGGATGCATTAGGAGTGGCCATGGATAGCAATTTACATCCCATCCTGCTAGTTAAAGGTCAGAGCTGTTGGCATGACAGGGAGGCAAAATACTCAGCCTTTTGGGTTGGGACCAAACACAGGGAAGGGTAGAGTGATGTTCAGATGTCAGCCTGGCGGGAAAGTTATATTGTCTCTCAATTTTGTTTGTTTTCTTGTGAAAGGGGAGTATTTTTACTCTGTTTTTAATAGGGATTTGAAAGATAAAGGTGAATGAACTGAAGATTAGATCAAGGAATGCACAGAAACATTGCTAATCCACTACCAACTTCATAAATTCCCCCAGAAATTGCTGCTTTCTTCTCACTATATAGGGCTTGCTTTTCAGTCAGCCTCGTGCATGCAGCCACATGTCTGGTGGGTGCACATAGTTACAGTGCATGCTTCTGCTATGCAAATAAGATTGTGCTACCCAAATCCATCTACCTGCTTGTGAGTACAATTGCTTGATATGAACATACCACTGTAGATTCCTCAATGCATGTGAGATTTCAATGGGAAAACCTGCCAGATCCACAAAGGGAGAGATGAGGAAAGGGCAGATGGGAAGCAAGTGAAGAACTGATGAGGTGGAGGAAAATGGGAATAATGGGTCCAGGCAGAAAAGGATGGTGGGGCAGAGGCACACATTTGAGAGGTGGGGCAAATATTGAGGATGTGGTTTGGGGACTTGGAGGGAAGACTCTGGAAACGAGGAGATTTTTGCAAATGTTCATAGAGGAATGATAGGTGGGAAATGAGTAGAATGGTAGTGGATGACCTCAGGCAGAACATTTGGGTGGTTTATTTAATCCAGATGGCATATAGAAAGGGGATGAATGCAGGAGAGGAGAGGAGACAGGCAAGACCCGGGAAGTGGGCTTCTCTTCCAACTCTGTTTGCTGCTGGAGGTGAAAGGAACACCCTCTGAACAGCCGCTGTGCTGCCTCTCTGAAATGGTGCAAAGGCTGGAGTAAATCATTCTGGGGTGCATCTGAAAGGGACAGGCTGCAAATGGCTGAATGTGTGGTTTGTGAAATTTGGGCTATGTGAGAAATGGGGAGACAAGGCATTCAGTATCTGTCTGATTTATACAGACTTTACTGGATCTGACTGAAAACCAGTTGTCTGAAACCTGCCCCTCTGTTGGGGAGGGAGACTGCACCGAGCTAGCTATTTTCATCACTGTTGTATAATGACACTGGAGATGAAGGTACCAAATTCCTGACAGCTGACCTTGAATCTTGGTACTGCAATAAAGCCTTTGATGTCTGTTGATTGAAGCAGAGGTAGGAAAACCGTGACAGATATGATTAGAACTGACTTGAGCCTTGGAAACCTTTGCCACAATGTTGAACTGTGCCCTGAGTTGGGAGCCTCAACTGAGAGGCCAGCAACTGATTGGATTTAGGATGTTATGGTGGGCCTGCTGGCCAATCGGGTGGGCTCAGACCCACCCATAGCTACCCTCTCCCTGGTGGGGTGGCACTTGGTGTTCAAAGCTGTGACGCTAGAATAATTGCAGCTCAGCAGCGACGGCTCCATTACAATAATCTCAGAATTTAGCTTAGTATACAGCCAAGCTGGAAACGTCTCTCTGCAAAGGAAAAATAATCAGGTTTTTTTTGTCTTCATAATAATAGATGCCTAAAGTGTGATCCTGGTGTGACACAGTGGCCAAAAGTGCTATTGTGATTCTAGGATGAGTCAACAGGAGAATTTCCAAAGGGATAGAGGTGTTAGTCTAGTTCAGCAAAAAACAACAAGGAGTCGCGTGGCACTTTAAGACTAACAGATTTATTTTTCGCATGAGCTTTCGTGGGAGAAAATCCCACTTTGTCAGATGCTTCGAAGATGGGTAAATTTACAGAATGGAATGAAAATAAATGCAAGGGGGTTTAAAACATAGGATCAAGTCATACAGTAACAGCAAATCAGAGCAGTTGTTAGGTTCAAACCATGGGAAGCCTGAAGTCAAATTACCTTTTGTAATGGGAAAAGAACCCATAGTCTCGATTCAGTCCTGCTTTCACAGAATTTAGTTTGCATATTAATTCGAGTTCAGCTGTTTCTCTTTGAAGTCTTGATGTCCCAGCCACATCTCTGATGACGGTCGTTAACAAATCATTTATCGAGTGATTAGAAAGATGGAAGTGCTCAGCAACTGGTTTCTTTGTTTTGTTATTTCTGATATCAGCTCTCTGTTCCCCAAAGTCATCTACTACAGGAGAGCCCCAAGAAAGAAAACAACAGAAGACCACTAGTCACCACATACAACCCTAAGTCAGACCTCTGCAACAGGTCATTAAGGACCTACAGTCTATTCTAAAAGATAATCCCTCGCTCTCTCAAGCGTTGGGAGACAGACCTCTCCTTGCCTACAGACAGCCGCCCAATCTTAAACAGATACTCACCAGCAATTACAGATCTAACAACAGAAACATTAAAGCAGGCACACACCCCTGCAACAAACCATGCTGCCAAGTCTGCCCATATATCTGTACAATAGATACCATCATAGGTCCTAATCAAGCCTGCTACTCCATCAAAGGCTCATTTACCTGCTCCTCTACTAATGTGATCTATGCCATCATGTGCCAGAAATGCCCCAACACCTTATACATTTGACAAACAGGACGACCGCTGCGCAAAAGAATAAATGAACATAGAGCTGATATCAGAAATCACAAAATAAAGAAACCAGTTGCTGAGCACTTCCATCTTTCTAATCACTCGATAAATGATTTGTTAATGACCGTCATCAGAGATGTGGCTGGGACATCAAGACTTCAAAGAGAAACAGCTGAACTCAAATTAATATGCAAGCTAAATTCTGTGAAAGCAGGACTGAATCGAGACTATGGGTTCTTTTCCCATTACAAAAGGTAATTTGACTTCAGGCTTCCCATGGTTGGAACCTAACAACTGCTCTGATTTGCTGTTACTGTATGACCTGATCCTATGTTTTACACCCCCTTGCATTTAGTTTCATTCCATTCTGTAAATGCACCCATCTTCAAAGCATCTGATGAAGTGGGATTTTCTCCCATGAAAGCTCATGCAAAAAAAAAATCTGTTAAAGTGCCACACGACTCCTTGGTTTTTTTTTATCATCTTTCTGATGGCTATTTAGCTCCCATTATTCCCATTATTATGTATAGCTGGGATTATATTTTTCAAAGTGCATTACTTTGTATTTATCAACACAGAATTTCATCTGTTATTTCGTTGCCCAGCCAGGCAGTTTTGTGGGAATCCCTTGTAATTTTTCTGTTTTGGACTTAACAATCTTAAATAATTTTGCATCTTCTGCAAACTTTGCAACCTCAGTGTTTACCCCTCTTTCCAGTTACCATTTATGAATATGTTGAACACCACTGGTCTCACTAGATCTCCTTGGGGCACCCTACTGTTTACCCCTTTCCATTTTGAAAACTGACCATTTGTTCCTACCCTTTGTTTTCTACCTTTTAACCAGTTATTGATCCAGTAGAGGACTTTCCTTCTTATCCCACAACTGTTTACTTTGCTTAAGAGCTGTTGGTGAGGGACCTTGTCAAAGACTTACTTAAAGTCCAGGAAAAACAAACAAGGAGTCCTGTGGTACTTAGGCTATATCCACACTTATGCAGTTAAAGTGATTTAAGTTAAATCTATTTAATAAAATTGCTATAAAAATCATTAAATCGATTTAAATTAAATCTATTTAACATGTCCCTACTAGAAACTCAAATTGAACTAGCATGTCCATGGACAGGACTTGATAGTTTGATTTAGGAGAGGGGGCACCATGGGAGGTGTGGCAACATGGCCCCCTAGAAGGGCCATGCCCCCATCCAATATATAGAAAAAGGACAGCACCCTGCGAAGGAGAAAGGCAAAAGTGTTAAATCAAAATAACAAGTCTACACTGTTGTATTTCAAAGTAACAGTTTCGATTTAACCATCATTTCGATATAATACTAGGTTTTATTATGGGAGGAAATAAATACAGGGGAGTGTAAGTCACGGGATCAGGTCACACTGTAACAGCAAATCAAAGTCCAAGAACACCATTTCCAATGGATCACTCTTGTACATGTGTTTTTTTTCTTTTTACACCTTCAAAGTAGCCTAACAGATCAGTGAGGCATGATTTCTTTTTACACAGGCTGTGTTGACTCTTCCCAACATATCATATTCATCTCTGTGTCTGATAATTCTGTTCTTTAATCTAGTTTCAACCAAATTGCCCAGTACTGAAGTTAGGTTTACTGGCCTGCAATTGCCAGGATTACCTCTAGAGTCTTTTTAAAATCTGTGTTAACATTAGCTATCTGCAAGGCATTTGGTACAGAAGCTGATTTAAACAATAGATTGCATATCACAGTTCTGCAATTTTATATAGTTTCTTTGGAACTCTTGGCTGACTACCATCTGGTCCTGGTGACTTATTACTGTTTAATTTATCAATTTGTTCCAATCCTCCTCTACTGACAGAGCCAGTACTAGTCCCCTGGGGGCCTTCAACAGGAATATTTTTACCCCTGCCAACACTAAACCAGGCAAGGTCTTATAATAAAAATGGAATGAGGCCCCTTGTGAGCTGTTTAGGTCATTAAGCAATTGCTTTGTCTGCTTATGTCTAGCATCGGCTCTGTCTTTTGACATCTCAAATATGGGACAGTTCCTCAGATTTGTCACCTAAAAAGTGGCTCGACTGTAGAAATCTCCCTCAAATCCTTTGCAATGGATATCAATGCAAAGAATTCATACAGCCAGGGCCACATTTTGGTGTTCATAGGCCCTAGGCAGTTTCACTCCAAAACGTGCCAAAAGAGGGGTAAACGCCAGTTGAATTATGTTGATTGACATGATGCACTTTAAACTATTCTAATGCTAAACCACATGATTTTCCTTATTTTTTCTGCTTTTTTAATTTTTTCCCTCCTTTGTGGGCCCTAAAAATTTCGTGTGCCTTAGGCACTGTGCCTACAGTGCCTAATGGAAAGTCCTGCACTGCATACAGCTTCTCTGCAGTAGTCTTTTCTTCCTTGGGAGCTTTTTTACCACCTCAATTGTTTAGTGGCCCCACTGACTCTTTGGCAGGCATCTTGCATCAGATGTACTTTAAAAAAAATTCTTAGTTTTTGTCTTTTGCTAATTGCTCATCAATTTTTTCCCTGCCTAATTATACCTTTATGCCTGCCTGACTTGTCAAAGTTTGTTTCTTTCTATTCAAACCCTTTAGCTAAGGATGTTTCAGTGCAAACTAAGTTGGTCTTTCACAAATAAATAACTTGCCAAATTCATCCCTGTTATAACGCAAGTGAGTTCAATGAATGTGACCCTTTATCTCTTTGGCATATTGATTTTTCCATCTTAAACTCTCTTTTTTGCTATGCTTCTTGATTTGTATGCTCTACGAATTATTTTGGGAGACATTCTGTGCTATATAGGATGGAGGTCAGATACTAAATATCACAAGTCCCTTCTGGCCTTAAAATCTATGAATTTATGTCTCCCTCTGCTGCTATTCATTATTTAACACTGTGACTACATTATATATTTACGTATCTTGGGGAAACTGTACATGAAGGGTGGAGTAAAGTTGCACAGACTAAAGCTATATAGGTATAAAAATAGATATTTAAAATATGTGTACTAGACAGGCACCCAAACAGAATATTCTGACCTGAATCATAAAACTTTGAGTGTGCTTGGGATTTGACCCAGTTTTGAATCACGAACGCTCATGCAATAAATAAATTTGTTAGTCTTTAAGTGCCACAAGACTCCTTGTTTGTTTTGGTGAACTAGACAAATATGGCTGCCCCTTTGGAGTCTTGAATTTGAATCTTGTACTTTGGGACTACCCCTAATGTGCACATGCACAATAATCAATATTAAACAAACTTCAAAGGTAAAAAGTATATCCATGCAATACACATGGCTATCCATCTTGAACAACAGTCAAGATGTTTGTTGCAGCTACTAACTGATTTAAAGAGGTAACTGCAAGGTCACCAACAGACGGGATGGGCAGCTCAAGTCTATTTATATCAACCGCTTGAGTGACTTTCAGCTCAGAGCTAAGTGATAATTCTCTGAGGTGAGCTGATGCCTTCTATTGTAACACATTCCTGCTTGGATTAAATCAGCACTTTTGTACGTGGCACAGAGTGATGATGAACTTTGGATTCATTGATTTAGTTCCTTATTTAAATAAAATTGTGTTTAGCTTCATATTATTTGTGATGGGCCTTTTAAACCTGCAGTTTATTTTGCAGCTATCATTATTATTATTTCTCTCCCCTCAGGAATTTGTAGCTATTTTTATAAAGCATGGAGAAACCAGTTCATAAACCAGTGTGAATACTAACATCACACAGGTAAATCCTGACAGCTAGTTTTCGGTGTTATACGCAGGGGCGTTGCTGGCACTGGGCACCTTGGGGCATGTGCCCCAAACCCCAGCACCAGTGCCCCAGATCTCCAGCCCAATCAGACCGGAGATCTGGGGCCCAGCCACTGGCTGCCGTGGCGGCCCTGTCCCCCACCGGGGATCCGGGGCCTGGCTGCCCACAGCCACGCCTGTCCCTGTCCCTGGCCAGGGGGCGGGGCCTGCGGGCCGGGGGCGGGGCCTGGGCCCGTGTCACAGGTCCCTTCTGCAGCCAGCAACACCCCTGGTTATACACAGAAAGGTTAGTGGGATATTTATAAATTAGCTTTTTCTGACTCAGTGTGTTGAATGTTGTGTCTCCTGTCAGTCATGGGCCTAATCCTGAGCACTACACACAGCCCAAGCAGGGATCAGTTATATATGACAGGGAAGAATATAATGCCCTTTGCCAATCCACACATGGTCCCCGCTGCCACACAGCAAATTTAGCCGCACAACAGCCCACTGAGTCTTTCAGGAAAAACAGAGGTAGACAAAACCTATCCTTAAAAAAAAAATTAAGCAGGCAAAAAAAAAAATCCTTCAGACCTTCATTTAACACGAGAGAAACAAAAATGAACTAGTTCCGAAGGAGTAGCCATGGTAGACTAGTTCAGCAAAACAAACAAGGAGTCCTGTGGCACTTCGAAGGACTAACCAATTTTTTTATCTCATGTGGTTTCATGGGAGAAAATCTGACTTCCTTCTGATGAAGTGGGATCTCTCCCATGAAAAATGAGCCCGATTCTCAGCTGGCATCAATGAGCAAATGTCCACTAACTTCAGTGCTTTTTAACTGTAGTTGGCCTTTAGTTTTCGAGGGGGAATGTGAAGAGTGTGCACCGATTCCCTCCACCGATGAGCACATCACTAGCAGTGTTTGTGGGAATATCAACAGTGGTAGGGCTTCTGTGATGCAAAACTGACCACCTGGGTGGTCTGGATCTGGGACCCATTTTATGAGGGATTAAAAGAAAGTTTGGGGGGAATAGTTCTAGTGGCCAGTCTCTGATCTTCAGGGCTACTATCTCTTGGCAGCTCTTGTTTAAAGTCCTCTTATAATAGTAAGCCCCAGAGCTATCGCCCCACACCGTAAGGATGCCACCATCATCCCAGGTGGTGTCATCCAAAGAAGAGTGCAGCCTGCGTAAGGAGCAGCTCCCCTGTGCCAAAAGGGAGTCTTGGAGAGGTCATGTCAGCCAGGTCTCATTGTGTACTGGAGGGGCATGTTGTATGGAGACATAACGACTCTGTCAAAAGGATTGGGAATTACAGAAACTGCCTAGATGCGCTTCCTGGCTTCCACCCAGCCTGAGATTTCTTATATTCTCATATGTCAAAGCCCAGTCCAGCTATTTTGACCTTCTGAAGGTTGAGTAAATGTGCAGGGTTGGAAATTGAAATCCTCTATTTGTCAGTAGAGCTAATACAATTCAGGCAAATGCAATCTGACTCTTTCCTCTCTCTTTTGCCAGCAGTCTAAAGCACAGCCCTTTTCCATCCTTCCCCAGGAGTGAGACCTAATGTGAGCCTGTTGTTCAGAGACTCTGCTATGGTGATAACCTGCAGATCATTTCCATTTGCAGAATGTTTTATGTGAAGTGAACATATTGGTGGGTCAAACCCCTAGCGATGAGGATGGCAAACCTCTTTCGGTTAGGACCTAAATCAAGAAGTCATAAACATCATAACCCCCTCCCCCCCACTCCTGGAATTTATTTTAAGTATCTGGTGATCCTGGGAGAGGATTTCAGGACCATAGGCATTGCATGGCTCCCTGGAGATACAAAACTATGCATTTAATGGGAATTTATAGGGGAACACAGATGTTCAGACCTGCCAAAAATACCTTGTATTTTTATTTGTGATTAAAAAAATGTATGTATAAGTCATTGTACTTCAGAAGACACCCCTACAGTGAAAACTCAGGTTCCACTAATGTGGGGGAAAAACTGTTATAGGAATAAATCACTTACCAGATCTCACAAGAGAAGGCAATTTCCAGGACAAATAATGAAGTTTTTCAATGAGAAGAATATATTATCCATTTTTTTATTTGCCATATTCATGCCTGGTTTATTTTAGTTTGTCCCTGCTAGATCCTCTGAAGCAGGAGGCAATTTATTTGCTATGTGGATTGTTGTCCTAGCAGAGTGGGTTAATAATCAGAGTAGAGAACTGGTTGTTAAATCTCTCTCCAGTTTTATTTGCAATTTATCCACTGATTCACTGAGCATAGCTAGGCAAATTACATAAGTTTTCTAGGCCTTTTTATAGCTCCTTTGTAAAATGGGGGTAACACTGATCAGCACCCCATAGTTTTCATGAGTTTTACTATATAATGTTCTTTGAAATCTTCAGCTGAATGGTGCTACGTTAGAGCCAAAATATTATTAAAATTTATACCCAGAACGGTGAGGAGAGATGCATTCACCTCTTGCCAAGATCCCCCATTCTTATACTAACTATATTTCCAGGTGCACACCAAAAGAGAGCCCTTCAACAGACTCTTAGGCTGTGTTCAGATGAGAGTTTTATTTCAAAACAACAGCCATTGTTTCAAAATAAAATTTCTTATGTCCAGACGATGTTCCGTTATTTTGAAACAATGGGACACATTGTTTCGAAATAACAGCCGTTTTGAAACAGTAAAACTTCATGTCTAGTTGAAATAGCCATTGTTTCGAAATGGTTGTTTTGAAACAATTGCGTTCAGACGTGTTATTTTGAAATAACCATTATTTCAAAATAACACTTTTGCCCTTCTCCTTCCCAGGGTGCCTTCCTTTTAGCTTTTATTGGGTGGGGGCATGGCCGAGGGAGGGGGCAATGTTGCCACACCTCCCATGGTGCCCTTCTCCTAAAGTGAAATAGCAAGTCCTGTCTTTGGACATGCTATTTCACTTTGAGCTTTTCCCTTAATTTGAATTAACATTTCCTTAATTTGAATTAACTTACTTTGAAATAAGGACTTTATTTTGAAATAACTTATTTCAAAATAACAGTTTACTTGTGAACATAGCCTTAGGAGGTAGTGATGGGAAACCTATTTGATCATTGTCTCCTGCCCTTTGCCACTGCAGGATTTAAGCCAGCTGAGGGTTTACCAGGTATTAAAGTGATAGGATGCTTGAGAGGAAGTGAGGCTGTAAGATGGAAGCTGTCCAATGAAATTATTTGCCTCAAATATAAAAGCCTTGCAGTTGGTACAAATATTTGGTTTCAGACTGTCAAGTAAATCTCAGCCCTATTATTGCTAAGATCTTAGTGTTGCTGGTGGAAAGGCTGGACAGTTTTATTTATAGCTTTGTAATGGTTGCTTTGGGAAGGCCATGGTCCTCATGAGCTGACCTTGGCTTCACTTGGGGCTTCAGGTCTAATAAAAAGAATTAATAATAAAAAATAACAGAACTCAGCCTCCTGGAAAGCTTTTAGAAAGCACCTCAGTTCCAGGCTGTGGTACATATATTTTAGTATACAGGCCCTTTACTGGCAAAGTGGTAAAATTAAAAAAAAAAAATCTGTATTGCATCTTTCATACTACAGAGTGCAGCCACAAAGTTAATTGTTAGCTAAGGGAGAGGAAAAATTAAGAATCTGAAAGGTGGGAGCAGAGATTTTGAAATGAAGAGTGCCAATACTGTGGAGACAGGCAAAGCAGCTGTTCCAGGTGGTGGGAGTTTAGGCAAGGCTCCTGTACAAATTGTGGTGAGCCAGTATGGAAGGACGAAAGTAGGCAAGTGTGAGAAATGTGGGGGACATAGGTTTTTATTCTAGTATGGCAAAGTTGCAAAGTCCATCATCTTTGTCACCGATTCCTGCCACTTATGCCCTAGCTGATGTCACAGATAGAGATTTGTGACATTATTCTTGCACCTTATTTGGTATAAATGGCAGTGGGCCTAAGATGTGAAGTTCAGATCCTGATCCAAAATACTTGGATGCTCCAATCCAAAGTTTTGCTTTGGCTGATTATAGCTGTAACAGAGGAAACAGGAGGACAAGTTTCCTACTTGTACTGCTAAATTGCTACAGCTATACCCCTGGCTATGCAGAGGACACAGGATGTTGTAGTTAGACCACAATGATACTTAGGGCCCCATCTGCCTCTTTAGGTGTGAATGCCTAAAATTTAGGCACCTCTGGAATTCTCTAAACCAATGCTCTGCTGCTGCCTCCCCCAAGGTTGCCTAAACACTGAAGTTGCTTCACAGCTGAGTGTCCTAAAACAGGATTCTCAAAGTAGGCCGAAGCACCTACCTTACCCATGAGGGCTGATCCTGTCACCATCTCCAGTGCATGCCTACAGGATTGGCCCTCCACCAACAATGGCCAGGGATGAGTCCATTGGATAAGATCAGGCTTGGGCAAATGTGTGTATGTCCTAGCTTAGGCTTAGAGCATGCATGCACCAGGACTGTGAGACCCCCAATTCAAGTCTTTGTTCTAAGGAATGTTTAATCATTTATACCAAATATTTATATCAACTTGAACAGGAAAGCTCGAGACAAACCAGCCCGGAATAACCCACAGTCAAGTAGTTAGGATACTAACATGGGGTATGGGAGACATGGATTCAGGTGAGTGCTATAATGGGGGGTGGGTCTTCTCTCTTTCTCTTCTTTTGTGAGAGAGGGCTGACCTGACTTGGGCTCCTAAGTCAAGGACTGGCTTCATGCCTCCCCCTGGCCTACCACACAGATGTCCAGGTCAATGGGAGTTCCTTCCACTGAATTTCTCTCCAGGCTGGCTTAGATAGCTCCTTGATCAGACAGATGGCTTCTGAGAGTCCCTTTCTTAGGTGCCTAACTCTCACATGTATTATATGGGGAGCCAGGGTGCCTAATCAGGGCTGTGATTCCAAAAGGTAGCTGGATGCCAGTGGATTAGGTCAGTACATGGTTGATTTAGCTCTTAGTTTTTAGGGTCTTAACTGGCGGGCACAGACATAGTGACCATGGAGGGATTTAAGTTTATCTGATGTGGAAAGAATGATTGAATCAGCTCTAAAAAGATTGTTTTTCAGGAGATACTGGCCAGTCCCTAACTGATGACATATAAGGATGTGAGGAAATTGTTTGGGAGGCATCCAAGAAGGCACTCCAGCACTGCAATGCTGAGTGGCACAGCACCTTATTTTTAGGCTCCTGGAAAAATCACAGGAACAAACTGCAATTCACAAAGCTGAGTTAGGCACTGAGGTTCCTGTTCAATGAATAGGGAAAAACAGGCATCTTGGAATGCAAACCCACTCAAAACCCAGCATACTAGGCAGGGAGCCACATAAGTTAATCAAGGAAGATGCTGGTGAGAGGGGCATGTGCTAAGCCCTGCCTCTATGTGCTTGGCATTTCATGAATGGGAGCCAGCCACCTGCTGTCAGGTGGCTCAGGCACCTCAATTGTTTTTTGCAGGAATGAGTTACTCATTTGCTTCACTCTGCTCAAAATGGTGAAGGTAGAGCAGGCAAGTGGTGTCTGGCTTATAACATTTTAGCCCATTGGGTGGAGTGCTGACCTGAGCAGAGTTCAATTCCCCCCTCTGCCAGGGGAGGATTTGAACAGGGGTCACCCACCTCTCAGGAAGGCATGCCAAGCACTGAGCTGTGGAATATCTTGGTGGTGGGTATGAGCTGGCTCCCTCCATCTCTCCTGCTGTTCCCCTGCAGATAAATAATGAAAGAATAATTGGAGCAGGAGAGCTGGATTCTTGGTCTCTCACCTCCTAGGTGGCTTCCCTAACCTCTGGGCTATAAAGTAAGTTTCCCTTGCTTAATATTTAAGTATTTATTCACATTGGAACAGTCTTTGCAGGAGTGGAGGAAGGTGAGAGACAGAGTCTGTAATGCAGTGGTTAGAGCACCCTCCTTTCCCTAAGCCAGCATGTGGGAAACCCTGCATCCAGTAACCATGCTCGGCCTTAGCTACACTACTTAAATCTGGGATTTACCCACTATTGTGGCTCTGCAGCTTAATTCCTCTGTGACTCCATTTCTTTCCCCTCTATAACATGGGTGTAATAACAACAGCTTCTCAGGAGAACTGGCTCTCAGGGATGACTCCATCAATTAATGATTATGAAATCCTTTGACCTCTTGGATGGAAGGAAAAAACCAAACAAACAAGGAATCAAGATTCTTTGTTTGTTTTGCTGAACTAGACTAATATGGCTGCCTCTGTGGACCTTGGCTGGAAGGAGATCTAGAACCACAGGTGCTGTTATTGCTATACAATTTCATTGGGTATCATTAACTTGAGCAGGAGTCACAAGCCTGTTTTGAAGAGCTGGGGTAGTTTTTGAAGGCAAAGGAATCAACCCGACCCCTCTATGCTGATTTTAGCTTCTTGTCTCTAGACGCCAAAGGCCTTGTCATTTTACACTGTAAGATTTAAGCAGTGTCACTGGTAGTTGGCGTCAGACCAGCTCTCAGCCTGGTAAAGGTCAGCAGCAGAAGTGCTGAGCAGAGCACTTACCTCATGGTTGTGCAAACATTAGCTCCTGGCTGGAAAGTTGATACTTTTTGAACTGTCTTGCAAAGACAAGTGAGGTGTGATTAGAAGCACAGGTGCAACTGTACCTTGCATTTAGCTCCACAGAGAGTACAGCAGGGCATGGTATGTGTCTTGAACTATGCTGGTTTCTTCTGCAGTTCTGCTTCACTGAACACATTCGGGTACTAATCCTGTGGCTGCTGCCTCCACAATGTGATTGTGTTTGCAGTTACTTTACATCAGATCTCCATTGAACTGAACACAATGGTGTCAGCTAGTACCAAACCAAGCTAAAATCAGAGAGCAAAGGGCCTCATCGGTCAGAACGGTTATTAGCTATGCCAACCCTCGCCACTTGGCATCTTTCAGTCAAGGGTAACATTTTTTAAATGAAGGCTCAATGTAAAATAATTGGCATAAGGGCCTTTTCTACTTAAAACAAACCAGAATGAACTTACTGCACTAGAAAACATTTCCTTTATTTTTATCGAGAATGTGTTTAACACTCTGAGAAAGAAATTAACAAAAATCATTTTGTATAAATATTTAAGCTCTTACTATACACATATATACAGAGAAGGTGAGGGTATATGCACACCAATATACATATAAACTCTGGATTACTTTACAACATTAAATAAACCTTACAAAAGCTAGTACAGTCTTATAAAAAAAGTTTGGTACCTAGAAAGTTGTATTTGTGTGAATTACATGTATGTCCACAAATATACTGAAATAAAACCGGAGCCATCTGGGCTGTCATTATTGTCACTATACAGCACATTACGGCTGCTCCGAACACATGCAGCAACAAGATTAAGAACATAAAAATAGCCATACTGGTTCAAACCAATGGTCCAGCTAGCACTGTATCCTGCCTTCTGGCTGTGGACAGTGCCAGATGCTTCAGAGGGAATTAACAAAACAGGACAATGAGCGAGTGGCTCAGCCCCAGTTTCTGGCGGTCAAAGGCTTAGGGCCCTCACAGCACAGGATTGCTTACACAATCATTTTGGCTAATAGCCATTGATGGACCTGTCCTCCACAACTTCATCTAATTCTTTTTTGAACCTAGTTATTCTTTTGTCCTTAATAACATACCCTGGTAACAACTTCCAGAGGCTGACTGTGGGTTGTGTGAAACTTACTTATGGTTGTTTTAAACCTGCTGCCTATTAATTTTACTGGGTGACTTCTGGTTCTAGGGTTATGAAAAATGGTAAACAATATTTTTCCTTATTCACTTTTTCCACACCATACATGATTTTGTAGACCTCTATCATAACCCCCTATTATTCATGTCTTTTCTGAGACGTTCCAAAGGGGCAGCTGCGTTAGTCTAGTTCAGTAAAATAAACAAGGAGTCCTGTGGCACTTAAAGACTAACAAATTTATTTATTGCATGAGCTTTCGTGGGATCCTACTTTGTCAGATGTCCCCCCATCTTCAAAGCATCTGACAAAGGGGAATTTTCTTTCACAAAAGCTCATGCAATAAATAAATTTGTTAGTATTTAAGTGCCACAGGACTGCTTGTTTGTTTTTCTAAGAACATCCCCAGTCTCTTTAACCTCCCTTCATATGGCAGCTGTTCCATAGCCCATCCATATTTGCTGTCATTCTCTGTACTTTTTTCAATTCTAATGCATTCTTTTTTGACATGAGGCAAGCAGAATTGCACACAATATTGAAGGTGTGTGCACACTCTGGATTTACATAGTGGCATTAAGATATTTTCTGTTTTATTATCTATCCCTTTCCTAATGGTTGCTAACATTATTTTTTTTTTGAACATTTCCAGATGTTTCCAGAGAACTCTCCATGATTACTCCAAATCTTTCTTGAGGGTAACAGCTAATTTAGACCCCATCATTTTGTATTTTTTTCCCATGTGCATTACTTCGCATTTATCATCACTGAATTTCATCTGCCATTTTGTTGCCCAGTCACCCACTTTAATGAGATCCTTTTGTTACTTTTAGCTGTCAGTTTTGGACTTAACTATCTTGAGTAATTCTGTACCATGTGCAAATCTGCAATTTCCCTGTTCAACCTTTTTTCCAGATCATTTGTAAATATGTAGAAGAGTTCTGGTCCCAGAACAGATCCTTGCAGGCCCTGCTATTTCTCTCTGCATTGTGAGAATTGGCTGTTTATTCCTACATTTTGTTTGCTACCTCTATTAGTTACTGATCCATCAGAGGACCCATTCTTATCCTATTACTAGAACTTAGACCCTTTGTTTCCAAATGCTCAGTAACCCCTGTCCACAAGCTAAAAAAGAGAACATCTTTGCTATAAATTTAGACTTGGCAACATACACTTGACCCATTCAAATTCTATCCAATAGAGGGCAGTAGTATAAACACAAACTAATCAGTTCATTACAACACATTCAGGCCAGTTCCAAAATTCTGTATAAATTGGGTGTTTTCATTTGCCAGGAGTTTCCTCACCAGTGTCTTAGTGCTAGGGAAGACTCTGAATTAACATGCCAGCACATTCATCACATCCTCAATGGTACATTGGTTTCAAGACAAGGGTCCCTTATCTGGCTTCCTAGTCAGTGAACACATACACTATGCTGCTTCTAACAGGAGATGCATTGCTCTAGGTCAGTGTACTAACAAAGTGCTCTTCCAGAGCACTGGACTCCTAGACATTCTGTACCAGCAGAAATCTTTGTTTGCAGAAAATATATTTGCCAGCAACTTTTCTTCTCCTCAATGTGCAGTTAAGCTTGGTCAAGGGAAGAATATCATCCTTGGAAAAGTAAGTAAACAGTTTTTGATAAACTGACCTTTGTTTAATATTGACAGGAAATTTTAGCATAAGGTCATAAGTGAGCAAGAAAATGAAATTATCGTAGTAGTAACAAAATGGAATAAATGCTATTATTGAGGTCTTTCTCCTTCTCCCTGGTGGAGAATGGCATCGTTTAGAGTCTATTTAAGAGAAAATTGAAAAAGGATGTCTTGTGGTTAAGGCACTGGATTAGGACTGAAGAAGTCAAGGTCTCCTTCTCATCTTTGCCACAGACTTCTAGGTGATCTTCTACATGTCATTTCATGCCTCTGTGCTTCAGTTCCTCATCTGCAAAAGTGGTACATGGGGATAAAAAAAAATCACTTGTGTACATGAAGTCCTCAAATTCTATAGTTATGGGAACCAAAGGAGATCTATAAATAAAGGATAGGATTTTACAGGGATTCTGTCCCCCCCCCCCCCCCCGGGGGGATTTTACACTGCCCAAATCACATTTGGAAATAAGTCCAGTATTAGTTAAAAAGTTGCATACGAGCTATAAAGCAGACCCTAATCCTTTGATTAAAGATGAATAAATATGAAACTGAGACAAAGTGGTCACTCTTATAACTAATGTTAATCATTAGAGGTCATGATTAATTATAATAATATATTAATTAGGAATTTGTTAAAAGGAGTTAATGAGCTTTTGTGCCAAAATCTAGAGGTCCAGTCAAGATCGTTTTAGAAATCTGCATGTCGTGAAGGATTTTGGACTAAACTCATGGACCTTTGGACCCAAAAGAAGCAGCTATTTCATTTGATCTAAGAAAGAGGCTTCTTATGTGCTCGACAATTAGGGCCCAACCTAACTCCCATTTAAAGTCAACAGGAGTCCTACCAAAATGTTGACTAGAACTAGAATATGTGTTATGTCTCCTCTATTCATGGATGAAAACCAGAACAGCCTTTCTTTGAGAGAATAGGATTCTCTTATATGTATACTAGAAAATGTACAGTTGCTTAGGGGCTCTAGTATTGGTTACTTAGGTATTACAGAGCTTCTCTAATAAAGGATTAAGGCGTATGTTCTGGGAACTGGAAGTGATGTGATTACACAATGGTTGAAGGTATATCATAAGATCAAAACCTCTCTACAAGAAAAATGTATAGTATATATTTTTTAAAAAACTGACTTTATTTTTTATTAACAGGCTCTGATTTAATTCCCTGCCTGTCCATAGGACACGTAAGGCAAAGTCCTAGTTTCACCGAGGTCAGCAGGAGTTTTGCCATTGGCTCCAACAACATCAAGATTTCACATGCAGCAGGAAAATGCATGACTGTGGGTTTGACTTAAAAGAAAACTTTAAATCCATCTGAATAAATGTCATGCCACCTAATGTTAGTGTCTTCATCTTTGTGACTATTTTAATGAAACAGTGCAACAAAAGATTGGGAAGCAGGAGCCTGCCTTTATAAAATAGTATTGATCTGACCTGTGTCTTTCCAATATGCTATTGTTGCTGGTACTAAATCTAAGTTTTTCAGTAAAATTGTAAAATACTATGAAACAGAGAAGCAGTTGCTTAGTACCCCATTGATATTTCATTAGGAAGTCCTGGCCAATTTGGGTTTGTAGGTGCGGTGAACAGGTGTCTCTGTTCATCTTTGATATGGTCTGAAGCAATGCACTGGAGCCTGGGACAAAGATATTTAATCGTGGTACAATGGACCTCTGCCTTGAGTCATACCTTCCACCTTTCAGCAGACTGTGTCGTCATTCCCTGTGGAGTCCCTGGCCCACAATGTAGAGTTCAGGGTGAGAAGCAGATCTGCTGGATCCCCTGCATTCAGAGAAGCATGTACTGCTCCAAGAGTCACCCTCCTTCCTATGGCTCTCCTCCATGCTGCAGAGAGAAAAGAGGTTTAACATAAGAGGCTAATGACGATAAACTTTAAAAAAAAATAAAAGTAGAGCATGTGAAGCCATCAAAATGAAAGGCAGCTAGGCATGCCACATAACCTTGCTCCTGTTCAGCTGTTTATTACAGGACAATTTTAATTTTTAGTCTTTATTTCCTGGTCCCAAGCACACTGTAGTCTCCCTCCCTTCAACTCTGTTGGGAGTGAAACACAAAGTATTGTAACACATGAAAAGCATGAAAAACCATTGCAATGTGTTTGGCTACTGCTGGACAAATGGATTCACTTACAGTTAGAGAAGGGCCAGAGCTATGAAGTTTGGATCCACGTCCCCAAAAGGGAAGTTTCTATCTATGCTACCCTGGGGAGTCATAGGACAGCTCAACATGCACACTATTGTAGTAACTGAGTGTCTCATTGTCTTTAATGGTGTGTAACCTCAAGACACCTGGGGGGCAAGGCAGTGCTATTTTCTGCATTTTACACACAAGGAACTGAGGCAAAGGGAAGCTAAGTGATTTGCTTAAAGACACAAAGGTGATCTGTTGTGAAGTAAGGACTTATATCCAGGACTCCTGCATCCTAAGCTACAGCCCTAACCACTAGATTGTCCTGCCTTTCCACAATGGTGGAATTAATGCTAGGGTGGTGGTACTCAATGAATTGATTTGGCCAAAAGTATAGAAAGAGGACTACCCGATGAAGTTTTCATCCCTATCCAAACTCCCCCAGAGCCTAGGAGGGTTCATATTCCAAGGTTTGCTTTTGGCCAGTGTCACTGAATCAGTTCCTTAGCTTTTCTCTGAATTGAATGAAACCTGAATATCTTTCATTTTAAGCTTTCTTCCATGCCAGCCGTACCCATGGAGAGAAAGCTTTAATTTGATAGCAACAGTAAATCTGCAATAGTAGTTTTTAGTACACAGAGAGAGAGAGGCAAAGCTTGTTATGGATTAACAGGATTTGCATAAGCAAAGCATCATGTGAGGTATGCCTTGAAAATCTGCCCATCGGCACTGCTTTGTTACCCAAAGGTCAGGCTCAGAAAAGAGCAAAGTTGCTCTATACACCCACCCACCGCCTGTCCAAACAGCATCTAGTTGCCAGGGCTTGGATGCTGAAACCTAAAACCATGACGCTGGACACTTGTAAGAGTATCTGCAAAGAGCTCTAGCTGCAGTTCTAATCAGGGCGAGTGACATGCTTAAGACCTTATATCTTGGTACCCTGCAGAGCTTTAAATGGCAGGTTTATGTACTGGGAGAGCAGGCATTCAAGCTTTCTAGTGCAGCATGGGGAGTGCGTAGCAGAGTTCCACAGAGAAATGGCCTACAGTTTTACAAGACCCAAAGCTATTGACAGGCAGGATGCAATGGTGTAGAGGTGACAGAAGAAGTGGGGAGCCTAATCTAAACTAAACGCCATATTCCCCAAATGTGAAGTGGGGAAACACCATTTACCTGTATTTTCCCTCATCTACACTGCTGGCAGAATGGGATAGAAATTACCTCTCCCTCTTGTCATGCTGCTGAAGAGGGAAACTGGGCTGCCAGCCAGCATGGGCCATCACAGGTCACAGAATCAACCATGTGGTTAGTTTGATTTGCTTCTGCCTAGGGCCAGTGGAAAAATGGAAGGAAAAATCCCCAAAGATGTATGGAGATACCAGAAATTGGCTAAACCATTCATACTCCAATTCTCTTTTGTAGACCACTGCATAAGAGAGATCTTGTTGTGGAGCCATCCAGGGCCACCTGGAAACTTGCCTCAGGTCCCCACCAAGGAGACGGTCCCTTGCCTGGGGGTCCATTGCCCTGGCCTCTGCGTCAGCTTCTGATGCTGTACGTCCCAGGGAACATTGGGGCTGAGTAAATCAAGAGGGGCTTGCTAACTGGGAAGCTGGCCGGAAATGAGTTGAGACAGGAGGAGACCTGGGGGTGGGCAAAGGTGGTATGACCTGTATGTATGGAACAGTGAGGGGACCTCTCACATCAAATCTGTCCCAGGCCCCCTAAGTCCCCTGGGGGACCTAGAGCCACCCAGTGATGCTGGAGCAATTTTTATAATAGGGATGCTGAAGGCAGAAACCATGCTTTGGGTTGTTATTACTATTTCAAGCCAGCATCTATGGATCCACTTTCAACTCGCCTCCCTAGTTTGCCAACTAAAATTAGTGATAGCAACCTAAAATATCTTTTCCCAGGATAATGATGATGTGATTTTAAAGTCCTGTGGGCTCTCCAAGACTACAGACATACTCCCACTAGAAAACTGAGGTGCTTTCCTTTCCAACAGTGTAAAGTTCCCCCATTTTTGTCTCTGGAGACTCTGGAGGGTCTCAAGATTTCAGACGTCAAACCTATAGCTAGGCAAATACTTTACTGTCTGTCTGGGCCTCAGATCAATGTAACTCTGGGAAGAAAATAACACACTGTTGTGGAGGAGGGATAGGAATGTGTGTATATTTTTTTTTGTAGCCTGTTGTTTCATTGTACAAATAGGCACTCTGTAGCTGTCCTAAGGCTTTGTAACGTGAGACTATTATATATCCACTGAAATGTCTAATGGTTGAATGATTAACTCTTAAGGCCTATAAGACACCTCAGGTCTGATCAGTTTTCTAAATTCAATGTGGTGGGTTCCTTTCAGTTACTAATACCCTGGTAGAGGTGGTGTCCTGGAAAAGGCAGGTTCTACCTGAGAGGCAAAATGGGTCAGGTGCTTGCAGTCAGCCCCAGCTAGCTCCACCTCCCCTTGGAAAGCAACCCTGGCTCTGGTCTGTACTTCTCATGGGCCCTGCCTCTCTTTGCTGCCACTGCCTATCATGTCCCACAGGCCGGAAACCATTAAAGGAGGAAGCTGTGCACATCAGGAGGCCATCTAAGCGTGGAGAGGAACTGGTGAAGATCTCAGCGTAGGTCTGTGTTGGAAGACAGGCTGGCAGTGAGAACAAGTCAGCCTGCTAGGACATTGCTACTGGTAGTTCTCATCATGTAGAGGGTGGCCAGGAATATGGAAGGTGAGATGAGGAAATATAAGGTGGAGGGAATGGAAAAAGAGAGGAATAAGAGATTTAGCCTCAGCTGGTCCTGGAATGCGAACGGTGCCGGATTTAGGCACAAGCCAAGTAATCCGTGGTGTAAGGGCCTCACATTATGAGGGCCCTCCAAATATGTCAGCGATAACTTAGCAGATTTATTGTAATGCAAATTGATAATGCAAATAAGGCTTTTTAAAGATGTATGATTTATTCAATAGTTTTTTGTTGCCTCTTTGCCTATGTATATATGCACATAACTGCTTATCATTAATTTTTTTCATTACCCTATCTGTTATACTGTAGTACACTTTTTTCTCTTTATTTTTTATTGTATGGGGCCTCTGAATCGTGACATAGTTTAGAGCCCCAGCATATCTTAATCCAGCCCTGAATATCAAGTACAGATCTTGATGTGAATTACCCCAGAATTTGAGGGTGTTGGGATCTATAATATGGTGCAGACAGATGCTTCGTGCTGACATTTTAAGGCTTAAGTAGTCTGAAGTTTTTCTTCTATTCAGGGAATGAAATGAGAAGCTGAAGAAGCCTTATATGACTGTTGAGTTCTGAGGGGAGTGATGAATCAGAGCATACTATGCTGTTAATGCAAATGTTGGGGCTCTGAGTCAGTATCTGGAGCTCAGCATGCCTAGGTTCTGATCCGTGGAACCCATTATGTGTCAGTATCCTAGACTTCAAGGATGAAGTGCTAGTTTTATCTATAGTGATACTGGGACCTTCGAGTCTTTGTATAATATTAAGTGGGCAAATTCCAAAAACATCAGGAATCTGTCTGTCACCATGCATGCTTTTAGTGTTCCAATAAGTATACTATGAAATTGAAAGCAGTGTCTATAAAACTGGGGCTGGGCAATTTATTTTAAACCTAGAGGGGAAAAAAGCAATATGGCATTGCATCTTAAATCAGTGCATGCTGTAAATAATAAGCCAAATTTCACTCTCACTTGTTTCTGTAGAAACTCACTTGTTTCTGTAGAAACTCAGTGGAATCACTCTGGGTATACATTGGTGTAAAAACAGGAGAGCTTAATTTGGCTCAATGAATATTTATTTATTCCTTCCAAAATGACTAATAAATCAATATATCTCAAAGAGTTATGAAATAAAATATTTCATGAAAAGGATGTTTTACGGTATATTGCAGTGTCTTTTTATATTACCATTTGTGCTGTGACAAACTGCAACCCACAGAAGATATGCATTGCTGAAGCAGAAATTAATTTATAATGCACTATTTTAAAATTATTTTATAAAATTGCCAATACTCTCTTCTCATGAGGTTTCACATAAACCCTTTTTGGAGGACATTCATTTCATTTAACTGACATTGGAATAGACAATGCTGATTTCATATTTACACTAAAAAAACTTCCTTTAGGAGATAAAAGTGGCTTAGAATGTGATAGACTATCATGTATAACAAAACAGTACATGATGCGTAACTATTAGCATTTGCTAAAGGCTTTGTCAGCATTTTATTTTGGTAATGATAATCTGTGATATACTATCATTCACAGAGTATGGAAGAAGTTGGGGCTGACTTTGTTTTTCTGGGACTTAAAGACTAACAAATGTATTTATCACATGAGCTTTCGTGGGAGAAAAATCCCACTTCGTCAGACACTTTGAAGATGAGGGAATTTACAAAATACCCATTCATGTGACAGTTAAGACTTTTTTTCTTTTCTTCTCCTCAGAACAGCTGAATAATCACAGGTCTGGGTCTATGGCAGCCACAGGTGCTTTGCACCTTTAAAATTCAGGCTCAAAACTGTGCACCCATTACCTGAGTCACTCATAATCAGGGGCCAGTTTTGAAAACAGACCTGCATAACTAGCTCAAGGCACCAAGTAACAGTTTTATAACTAGTGCTTTACAATTTAAGAGTTTCCTGCCTGCAAACAACCTGTGCATCATTCATATTTATTGCTTGGAAATATTTAAACACAGAATTCAACTGATAATATGGTAGATGTCCTTTTACCCTATGTTGCCAATTCATATCCAGCCTAGCTCAGTAGTAATCTAAAGGTAGTACCATGTTAGATTATTTAATCTCAGAATGTGGTGATCTGCAGTACACTTCCAAATGGAGAGATTTCTGCATTAATTACTGGGATTAATGGTTACCTTGGTTAGCAGCCTCAGCAGACATGACAAGGCTTGAACTAGCTATGGAGGGTGAAATCACTCCTCCACCCTGATAGCCTTGGTAAAGCAATACTGGTGGAGAAAGTGGCTGACTGCACATCTATTCTGCCCATAATTAGGACAGTTTTCACAGTTCCCTTCAAAAACTATAAAAAAACTGCAAAAGCATAGAATACAACCTAAAGTGCTTGATTTAAAGTAGAATATTTCTCACCTTGCTTGGTTAAGTAGAGGTTCGCTGCCAGCAGAGACAGGAGCTGGAAGTCGAAGGTAAACCCCTGGTCTGCGGTCAGAGAAGCTTCTCTTTATGAAAGGCTGAGGGTTGGCAGCACTCATAGCCATCCTCCTCTGCTGATCCCCCCACTGCCTGAGCAGCACGCTACTCTGGACAAAAGCTGAAACTTCAGACTGGCCTGAGACCTCTGTAGTGTAGTTGCTAGGTGCTGATGAAGGTTTGGCTTCAAATAAAGAAGACTTTGCTGGACAAAATATTGAACGTGCATTACTGGCAATCTTTGATGGAGGAGGCTGCTGCTCATCACCAGAATCTAAACTGTTCAGTAGTCCTTTGTGTGATCGAGATGGAGAGACTGGTGGAGAAGGGGTGGCAGAGAATGGAGGCGGGCTCGACTCTCTGCGCTGAGCTGGTGGGCTTGACAACTTGCGCTGAGATGGTGGGCTTTGTTTACGACCTGTTGGAGGGCTAGGCAGTTTTCTCTGGGTTGGTGGAGAAGGTAGTTTCTTTTGCACTGGAGGGCTTGATGCTCTGGAGTTAGTTGGAGGACTAGGTTGCCTGTGTGTAGAAGGAACATTTGACTGCACATGGTTAAAAGCCGGCAGGATTTGTCTGGGATGTGCAGGTGAATTAGAAAGCTGTTTTTCAGGGGGTGGAGAAGAAGGAGGTGTTCTTGTTGGAGAGATTCTTCTGACAAAAGCTAGGCTTGTCTCCTTTCTAATAGGTGAAGCAGGAGAACTTTGCTTTTGGTTTTGCACTGAAGCTAAATTTGTGCTGGACTCTTTACTCTCTGAATGGTTTCTGTTCTGGTTTGAAGCTCCACTGGGATTTTGAAGAGGTATTATTTTATGTGATTGCTTATACAAATCTGTAGCCTCTTTCATTTCATGGTCCTTTTGGGATGCTAATTTACCCTCTTGGCTGCAGATTAACATGTTGGTAGGATTCAACTCCAATGAATGTTTTCTGAATTTCGAGTCCACCCCCGTGTTTCTTAATATTTTACTGGCACTCATGTTGGGGGTGTTGATATTTTTACTTGGTAATAAATCAATGGAATGTAGAGAGGCTTTTTTCATCTTTGGAGAAACATGCATTTTCTTTGTAGCATGAAGATCGATTTTGACAGGCTTTTTGGCAATATCTGAAGTGTTCCCTTCCATTGTCGTACTGTCTTCACCCTCGGAAAAGTCAAATGGAGCGTCCATTAACATTTCAGGAGGTGGTGGTGGCAGATTCTCCAGGTCTTCCTCCATTTCCTCATTTGTATCACTTCTGCTTAATTCTGCAACATGTGGAAAGGCAGTTGGAAAATTACACAGGGATGTATTTGTGTTTGGAAGGTTTCTGTCTCCTGTTGGTGAAACACGATGCTTATGAGTTAAAGGGGCCAGCCCTCTCTGAAGGGGAATGGTAGGAGGCATCACTGGAAATCCAAACTTTCTGATGCATTTTATTGGTCCTAAAGTTCTTAAATGTGCAGGTTTCACAGGGCCTTCAAAAGGACTAAAAGTTTCAATAAGTTTCTTGACAGATTTCCGAGGGGCAGAGCTATTCAGTCTCTGTATCACAGGAGGCTCATTTTCTTTCCTGTATGGTAAATCCTGGGTGGATGTGGTGGCTTTTAAAGGCTTCCTACTCCTTTTCTCAGCTAGCTGACTGATAGTGCTTTGCTCAGACTTACGTAGCGAGACCTTATCCTGATTAGGCAATATGCTGAAATTTTTAGAGAGGGATGCCTTCAGTTTGTTGGTAGAAGATCTGGGTGTAACATTTTCAGTGTCCTGCAAATAACCTGCTGCTCTTGGTTTCAGGGTCTCCTGCTTGCCATCTGTTTCTTTGTTCCCATGAAGCATGTAAAATGTTTCCAACCTTTTGTTGAGATCTTTTTGAGTTCTTTGAAGTTCTAAAAGAGTTGGGTCTTCTGCATGGCTCCGGAGGGACTCCTCTGACCTGGATCTTCTTTCTTTAACTAAGGTTTTCTGGCTACCACTTGCTGTACTGGGCCTTGCTCGTAGGGCTGCTTTTCCACCTTCATCTTCTGTCCACTCTTTTTGTCCACATTTAGCTGGGACAAACTTGATTTTTTCACTGATTGCATCTTTCATCTTCAATATCATTTCTTCATTCTTCGGATTTTCTATCCTTTTGGTGGATGGCCTCCTTTTTTTATCTGTTATAGCAGGAGAAGACATTGGTCTTCTAGGCAGGGCATCCTTCTCCATTTCTGATAGACTTCTATTATCATTGTCATCTTCCTCTGGGGTACTCTCTTCAGCTTCATTTGCAGAAGGAGAATCTATTGATTCATAGTCTTTGAAATCTTCACCATCCTGGGTGGCATCAGACTGGAGGGAATTAGAAGGGCTTTTGGTCATATTTGAACATTGGGGCGTGGTGGAAACATTTTCTAAGGAAGAAGATGTTCCTTTGCTATGCATAGATGGGTAAAATATATCCTTAAACTGCCTTTCAAGTGCACAGTCATGGGATCTAGCGGTAACAGACAAGACTGAGCCATTACACAGATGTTCTCCTGGTGTTTTGGTGTGTTTTTGAGATGGATGATCATGTGCACAAGAATCATAACTTGTTTGACTTCCAGGTTTATCAAAGGAATCGAACTCTTTGATAGATTCATTGTCAGCACCAATGCCACTATCTTCTGAATACAGAGTTCTGTCATCAGCATGGGCCTGAGAGGAGATCACTGCAGAGGCTTCGAGCAGTTTTATTGCCCTTTGCAAACGTTCATCAAAGCCTTGCTTTGCTTTCAGTTTTAATTCCAAGTTGCTGGCTGCCGACTGTAAGTAGCTCCATGTCTCTTGCAAGGCACTGGAGGTAAGGGAAGCCACTGTTCCATTTAGCAGCTGCATTTTGTTGACTGTATACTGCAATAACTGCTGTAGCAGGTCTGGTTGTTCTTTTGGATCCCCTTTTCCAGGTGGCCAAGCCAGATTTCCTCCCACCTCTTTGAGGAGTTTTTCACTATCGCTGGCAATTTCTTCTAAGAGTTGATTAATTTCATCAAAGCGAAACACTAGAAAGCTCACCATTTGCTGTAAAAGCAGCTGAGTTTGGGTAGCCTGATTGGCCAAAGATAGGATAGCTTCATATTTTGAAAGGTTGGAATTTAAGTAGGCATAAGCATTTTGATGAGCTGTAACCAGCAGGTCTGGGAAATCCACCCTTTTCTCAGTCTTGCATATGGATGAGGCAGATTTTTCACTGGGTTTGCAATGACGACCCTGTTTTGTTGGTTTCTGGCTTTTTTGCTTCTTTGCTTTCTTTGGGGTTTGTTTTGCATTGCTTTCATTTTTGTCATCCCAAGTGAAAGCTGTGGCTTCTGATTCACAGGAGCTTTGCTTTTTTATTTGTATATCCTCTGCTATATGTTTTTGAGACTCAATCAGTTCAGACATGACTATTTCAGCCTCTGTGACTCTCTTCTCAATTTTCTTCTCTTCATTGTGAATCTCAGAAATGGAGAGATCCTCAGATGATAAATGGAAGTTAGCATTTCTCATCAGGTCTGATGTTTTCTCCTCCTTTTCCAGCAGGTGATCTTTCTCCAGAGACCCTCTTTGGGGAAACTTGTCAATATCATAGAAAGAGGAGCCTTTGACCAGCAGTGGAATTGAGAATGCTTCATCCCCAGGATCAACAGGCAGGATGCCTTTTGGTTTATTCAAAAGATTTGTTCCATTTTTTGTATCATGGTTAGCAATCTCACTGTGGGAAGGTGTGCAGCCCATCCTGTGTTTCTGCCAGGCTTTATTTTCTCTTAAAAGCTATCCAGAGGATCAGGTAAAGAATAGAAGACAATAAAACTTACTGTTCCATTCTATACTGGAACACACCACTTTTCTCCCAAGGTCTCATCAAAAATTTTCCCAGCTTTGTAGATACCCTTGTTAATAGCAATCAACTTTTCCTGTTTCCCAGACATCTTGTCTTAAAACAGCTACACACTGTCCCATTTCATATTGTTTTCTTCAAAATGTTCTTCTTTTGCAGGCAAATCTTGTGAGAGCTCTGTTGGACTTAGAGCTAGTCGATTAAGAGGATTTGTGTACCTTGCTTCAGTCTTGACAGATGTCATGTATAAATAAGATTTTAAGCTCATTAGGTTAATCAGGCATCAGCACACATGTTGCATTTGTAACAGAAGACTTTCTTGAAATACTGTATTGGGAAGTAAATTGATTTTAAAGCATTGAAATACACAGCTTCTTTCTTTTCACTGTTCTCCCCTCCCTTTCCCACCTTCCTTCCTCCCAAAAAAACCCTCTCTGCAACTGGAACTTTACAATCCAAAGGAAAAGAATATTTGACAATTTCTAGAAGAAACACATTTTAACAGTGGAAACAACGCCAATGTGCGGCAGACTTTTGCAAGGAGGAAGGGTGACTTCAACAGAATGCAGACAAGCATAAAACATAGACTCAAAGCGGTTAGAGTTGAGATGCCTGTTAAATCATCTCATCCAGAAAGTCTCAACATTCTTCCACCGGCAAACCCCAAGCCATTCACTTTTTCCTAGTGGGACCTTCAAAACAAACACTTGTTTTCTCTAACAACAATGGAAGTCTTGTAAAAAGAATGAAAGTCCAATTGTTTTCTGTAATGATCTTTCCTGGAACCGTTTGCTACTTCAGCTAGATCCCCAACCTAAAATATTATACTGCATAATAATATATTTTAAATTAATTTGGCACATATGGACAAAGATACCATTTACAGTAATGTGTATGCATAGAATTTAAAATTAAAAATCTATACTCAGAAGTATTCTTGCTGAACTATACATTCCACATTGCTCAATATTCACAATGACACAGAGTTTAAATAACACAGAGTTTAAATAAATCACAAGCTAGAAGCATTCCCAAATTCAAGCATTCAGAAATTCTGAGTCAGGCCCAAACCATCAGGAAGGTATCTTAAAATTCATAAGATATTGAAACTTAAGGAACTTGGGGATTTTTTAATTTATCTCCCAGTGTCTGACCCTTAAGGGATCAAATCTTCAATGAAAAAAAAATAAGAAATTCCACAAAGTAACAACCAAGTGCTACCATCATCACAAGACAAAAACCAATTATTCCTTTCTTAAAGAAAAAAAAATTGTTCAATTTTTTAAAAAAATTTTCCCAAGGGTGGTCTGCGAAAGATAACTTGGAAAGAAAATTCTTCTCAGCAAAATCTTTCCTTTTGTTCTTAAAGCTAAGCCTAAAAGGATTATAATTTTGTTTTGTTTTACCTTCCAAACACAGCTTTCCTATAGAAGGCAGCCATCTCCCAGTGTCATAAGGAATGGAAAAAGTGCCTGCCACCCACTGTAATTACTGTGTAGCATTAGGCTGCTTTTATGCTGACAGAGCCAATCATCTCTCTCTAGCAGCGCAATCGCTAACCATTTGGATGCATATCTCTAATCTATCTGATTTCCAAGAAAACCCTTCATGTTGCCAGGTGCATATGATGTTCTCATACTTTAACGAATGAGTTTTATATGATTCCCTCCTTACTGCTGGACCCAAGCAGCAGAAAGTTTGCATGGCGGGGATTGCTCTTTCATGGAATTTTTAGACAGTTTTACGGCTCCTTTTATAGTGAACCTCATAGTGAAAAAGGCATTTGGTTTTACAGAGGGAAGGAATACAAACATTAGTTACCATAAAAATTTGTAAAACTCTGGGACAAAATCAGGCAATAGTTTTTTCTGTAACAAATCTGGTTTATTAAGAACACCTAATAGTTTAGCATCATATAAACATTTTGTTAGCAATTTTTTGGGATGTCCTGAACAACTCTTTCTTGCCTTTCCACTTATGAATTGTATGACAATTCTTCAAACCCTTCTGTGGGGTATAAAGGACTGACACCTAGTAGAGCCCTTGTTAGAGTTGGTGTGATCTCTGGTAAGCTTGTTAGGATGTGCACAGGTTTTTTTTTTTTTTTTAACAGTTTTTAATATGTTTTTTCTGTAGATCTTTCACTTTACAAATAAATGAACTTGTTAAGAAAGTTCTCTGGTAATATAACTGTGGGCTATTATGCTGTTTGTAGCATGTGAGGAGAAAGCAAAGTGTGGATGCTAGCCTGTTCAGGCGGTTTGGCTTGTGAGGAAATAATCCACTGTAGGCAAGGAACTGTGCAGCGTGGAAAAACCCTGTCAGGAGGGAAAGCTACAGTTATCTCTGCCCAACTGAGGTGATTGCTGAGGAGCTAGGAGGCTGGAATGGATGTCCTTGGTGGACCATGGGACAGGAATACAGGTGCAGTTGCTCTGAACCCTGACATACAAGGTAGAAGCATATGTGGGATATGTGGCTGCGTGAGTGCCAACAGCAGTGAAAAGAAGTACTGTAGAAGGGAAGAGCATAAGAAAAGTTTCAGTGGTCTGTGGTGTACTGCCAAATCTGTGACACCCAAGTAAAGGGTATAACAGTTGCTCAGGAGACAGCCAGGAAGGAGGGGGGACTTTTTCCCACAGCCTCTAACTGCCTGACAGTCTGTGAAAATGTAAAAAACTTTAAGCTGGGTGGGAGAGAAAATTCTGCTCACTTTGACTCACTGTTTGGGGAATAAAAGATGGTGATCAATACTTTTTCCCTTCCCGCAAAAGCTGAGGTTAAGCTACCCTTTACCTAGGTCCCATCCTTCAGGCAGCTTGGAGAAATCCTGGTCAAGAAGAGAGAAACAGGTCTTTATTCAGGAAAGGTGGCTGCTGAGATGCTGGGAGCTAAGGTTTGCTAGACAGCTGCACTATAGCAAAGATATCACATTCTGTGGAAAATGAGTTAGACATCAAAATTGAAAAGCATTTATGTGTTTTACCATTGGACTGTTCATTCTCTTTTGTTTCTCAAAGCTTCTGGTTACTAAGCCATCACCTGCTGACTGTCATAGGTAATTTAAGCTTTCTGCTTGCCACAGTAGTTAAAACGATAAAACGATAGTGATGGCAAAAGTGAATGTTTAAGGTTTATGTATTAATTGCATGGACTAGAAAGAAGAGATGAGCTTTACAGATAATTTCCATGAATGTGGGAGTCTATGAAAATAAAAGGGGGACGCCATATCAGCTTTGGCTGTGGTTGCAACAGCCCTCATAAACCCACGCAGGTTTGGGTATCAGAGTATAGGTGTAGATTTCCAAGAAAACTCAGATTCCGTAGGAAGAGACATTGGTGATTCAACAGGCAACATTCTTCCAAGTAAGTACTAAACCAGTGTCCTAGCATGAAGTTAGAGAACACTGTGCTGGTGATGGCATCCTTTTTTCAAAATGGTGTAAAAATAAAGTCCTGACTTCTGTTGGCTGTGAAGAATCCCAGAGTAAGTTTATTTACCTTTGTGTCTTCAGCAGATTCCAGTGTGGACAATTACCAGAGCCCAGCAAATCTGCAGATACCATGGATCATTTTTGCAGACTGTTGATCATATGCAGATACCTATATCGTATCTGTGCAGTGCTCTAACAATTACCTACTGCTTTTCTAAGTTCTCCTGAAGTTTCAAATGTTATTCTTCACTTCCTAGCATCAATCTTCTGTGTCGAGTGGTTGTGCATGGTCAGTTACCACATTTCACCCCTGATTAAGGTATGTTATTGTCATGGTTTATGTGATTCTTTTACTTAGATACTACCTTTCATGGGAGCGAGTAGTATAGGGGTAAAACACCCGGATTCTGCACTGAAGGAAGTATAGCAATATTTTAATTAACAAAATGCATGGGAGTAAACAGAATCTTTCTTTTATATTCCTAGCCTCTTTCTCTTGCTCTCTGATTATCAGTGATGCTGCAATCCATTAACAACAGTGGTTCTCAACCTTTTGCAGGTCATGACACACTAGGTCGCATATCACAACCATACACAAGACACTAGCCCAATCCACCCACACCAAATCCAGCCATATCCCCCAGCTCTCTGTGATTCACAGTGATATGACTCGACACAGTGGTTGAGAACCACTGGTTTATAACATCACAATTCACCGAGGGGTAAGCAATTATGATGCTCCAAGCAGCAAGACGTGCCATCACTAAGTCAGTCAGGCAGAAGGAGACCAGATTGAAAGGACTTTTATTTGGCTGTATACTCTGGTGATAAGCAGTGACTGGAAAAGAAATCCTGGAAAGGAGGGGTCGGTGGGTGGGTGAGGGGGTGTGTGTGTGGCTAAATAATAATTTTAAAAATCAAATACATAGTTTTAGTGCTGACTCAAGTTAAGTGTGGATTCTGTAAAGGCTTGATCCTACTCCTCTTCAAGTCAATAGAAAAATTCCCATTGACTTGAATGGTAGAGGTTAAAGAGCTAAAAAAGTAGTTTCCTGTTGCATATGTCATTTAGAGATGAACAGGGATTTAGATTTTGAGTAGGTTTATGGTGCTGGATAAGCATCCCCTTATTCTTAAACTTTTTTCTCATTCAGCTAGCATAGTGATTGGTCAATGATGTGGAGTTAGGATCTCTAGGTTTTGCTTGCATCTCTGACAGTGATTCCTGTGCAAGCTTGGGCAAACCATTTTACTTTCCTATGCTTCATCTTACCCATTTTTAAAGGGGTATAATAATGTTTATCTGCCTCACAGGAGTGTTGAGGCATATATTCATTTATGTTTGTAAAGTGCTTGAGATCCTCAGTTTATGAAGTATTATCTAAGTGTATTATCTCTTCTTCCCTTCTCATGTCTTTTAACTCTCTGCTTGCCCCTATTCTTCATCCATCCGTGTCTTCTTCTAAATCTTGATTCTGATTTATGCCTTTGAATGTGGAACGTTGATCTCCGTTCCCTACTCATCTGCAGCTCCAAGCTGTTTAATTTGTAGTTTAGTGACTTGTAGTTTTCCACTGGCTTTACTTCTCAGCACCAGATCACTGCTGTATTCAGTAAGCTCCTTGGAGTCAAAGTACGGGGGAGGGGGGTGAATACAGGCAGGTGGGTTGATTAAGCTGATTGAAATGTACTGTAAGCAATTTTGGATGGCTTCCAACCAATCCACGTCTAGTGTAAATAAAAGACGTACTCTGTCTGCACATTGAACAACAACATTCTTCTAATGCAGGTTAATGCACTAGATGAAACAGTATCTTATGTCATGTAAAGGAATGCAAATTTACAGACATGACTTCCAAACACACAATTATATTAAGAGTTGCCTTTAAAAGTCTTTTTTTTTTTTTAAAGGAAAAGACACCAGTATATTTTGCAAATATTAGTACCATTGACAGTGGTTAAAGTATAATTTGATAGGCCTTGGAACCTTCCTAATCTCTGGGCCCCTTTCCTGTATTGTCCAGGCTCCCTTCATGCATGTCACATGGGGCGTTCTGCCTGATTTTTCTAGATTCTGGAATCTGGGCCTCAGAACTCTGGCCCTTCAGATTTGGGGGGCCCTGGAATGGTGTTCCTAGGCGTTCCCACGTACTTTAATCCCTGCCGTTGAAAGATGCAGGCTGAAGACACTGGATACAGCATATTTTTGCATGATGTATTCTAGGTTAGTGCACATCAGCTCTAGATAGTAAAACTAGTCTCTTAGAAGCTGCAGAAAAGAGTGTCAACAGTGCAGCAGTTTTGTAATCTGAAGGAATGTACCTTACAGGTTGATTCAAGATACAGCAAATTTAACTTGTGACCTCTTGTAGGACAGGCTTGAATTTAGGACTGAAGAAGAAAGCAACTCCATTTATATGCTCTAACATCAAATATGGTACTTTTTTCACTTCGTAATGCATCAAAGACTCAATCTTAATGTAGATTGTGTAACAAGAAAATCAACTATGTTTTATGACTCCTGTTTGCTCCTCTAGCTATGTCTCTACTCTATAATTATCTGAATCATCAGGGCTCACAGGCACATTTTGACAACGGAGCTATAGCAATTTTTGTAACACTAACAATGTTGCCTGTTAATAGAAAAAGGAGTCAGGGTGAAAGAACAATTTTGGTTTTGTCAAGATCCAAAAGGGTAGCCGTCTTACTCAAGTTCAGTAAAACAAACAAACTCGGAGTCCTGTGACACTTAAAGACTAACACATTTATTTTTTGCATGAGCTTTCATGGGAGGAAATCCCACTTCCTTCCAAAAAGCTCATGCAAAAAATAAATGTGCTAGTCTTTAAGTGCCACAGGACTCCTTGTTTGTTAATTTTGGTTTTGTTACTGCAAATGCACAATTTAGTCCATAACAAAAAAACAAAAGCATTCTGTGGTGCTAATCAGTGACCCTCTGAATTTAGTATTATGCACTTTGACTGACTTCCACCCATGTATGTCAGAGTACTTCTAGAAATATTGTCATGCACTTGGGAGGGAACTCGAGGGAACAGCAATTGCACCTTTTTTACAGATGGGGAAATAGAGACACAACACAGTTGCTTCCTGCTCCAGGTAACATAGGAAGTCTATTGTCATAGCCAGAAATTATAGCCCATTTTCTGGGTCTAATCCTCTGATTTTAGTCATCCTTTGCATAAATACAAGCACACTGATGTTGGCCTTAGGACCTAAAAATCTTACTACTGATGTTTTCTTTTCACTTTTTATGGCCAGGTTTTCAAAAGAGCTCAGTGTAATTGGAGGGGCTGCATACTGTTTAAAAAAAATCTGTGTGTTGAGCACTGGAAAAATTGGCCTTAAGTCTGTTTTGCTATCAAGGAAACTGTGATGTGAGCATTTTTGTGTTGGACCAGAGGTGGCATTGGCAATAAACACCCCCCCTCCATCTTTCAGGCAAGGTCATCAACTTTGATGGATTTAGCCTCTTGCTTCCTCCCTAAACATGAGATCACAAGCCAGGTGTGAGTTTGGCTTAGCATAATGTTTATCACAAAGACACTGCTGGTCACCCTGCTTTCTAAAATGCAGGATCTCACAAAGCAAGGCTGTGCTGAAACACATTTATCTGCATTTCTTTGCTATGTCAATCACCAGGCTCGTCATGACCATGAAACGCAAAGCTTTTCACATGCTGAACTGTACAAGCAGCAAGAACACGTTTATGATTTGCTTCTAAACCGGGGGTAGGCAACCCCTGGCACATGTGCCGACAATGGCATGAGAGCCCATTCAGAGCGGCACACGATGCTTTCTGCAATGCCACAGAAACAGTGGCTTCTGCCACTGAAAACCACTTTAGGCAACTTCTTTCAGGGACAGCTGGGGCACAGGGGTCTCCACCATGCAGGGGTGTCGCTGGTGCTGCGCACATGGGGCACGTGCCCCAAATCCCAGCACAGGTGCCCCGGGTCTGGTGCGCCCCCCCGGCTTCCGACCCAATTGGGCTGGAGATCCGGGGCCCAGCCTCCCATGGCTGTGGCAGCCCTGTCCCCAGCTGGCGAACTGGGGCTCAGCTGCCCGTGGCCACAGAGGCCGCTCCTGGCCCTGACCCCATCCCTGGCCGGGGATGTGGGATCCAGCTGCCCGTGGCCGCTTCTGGCCCCGTCCCTGGCTAGGGGGTGTGGCTTGTGGGCTGGAGGGTGGGGCCTGTTGACCAGGGGCGGGGCCTGGACCCGCATCCTGGGTCCCTCCCTGGGGCAGCGACACCCCTGCCACCGTGCCAATGTTCCAGGCATGGTACAGAAAGAAGATGCCTTGAACAGCTTCTCACGAGGTTGTGGAGCCGCCAAGGAGACATTCTGGATAGCTTCTTTCCTCAGCGCGCCTGGGGACCCCCAAAAAGAGCTGCTCCAGGCAGCTTCTTTCCATGGCATCCCTGGGGTCCCCTATCCCCAGGCAAGCTGCCAAGAAGAGCCACTGCAGACAGCTTCTTTCTGTGAGTGGCGCCTTTCAGTGGCAGGCCAGGGAAGCATCCTTCTCCCTTCCCCTCAACCTCCAGCCATGACTCCCACCAAATTTTCATGCAGCTGCCACTTTTATTTCTGTGGAGGGAGCCACTGGCACTGGCTCAGTCAAGGAGGAGGAGCCGGCCCATGTGTCAGCAAAGCTTGTTGACCCCTGTTCTAAACACTGGCAGCTACAGATAAAATCCCCTTGGGCACTTGACCTTAAAATCAGCCGGGGATTAAAAGTCCCGGCTAATGCGCTGGTCATCTAATTCAGGCTCCGTAAACGTGTCCTGCAGTGACTTGGGCCCGGTCCCAGCTTTGTGTGTGTGGGTGTGGAAACAGGTTCTTGGGGTGCACTGTTTCCACACCTGCTCATCATTCAGGCAGGAGCAGCAAAACTTGTATAGCTGCCCTGGGGACATTTCAACACCGGAGGGAGCATGGGCCTTGCAGCTCCTGGTGGGTGGGCGTCAAACTCTCTCTTGGCTAGGGTTCCCAGATACCAAAGGAGGATAGGGAAGTATGAAAAGCAGGACACATGTTGAAAATGTAGTATTCATGTAACATTCTTCTGTTTCTAGTGGGCCCTGGAATGGTTCCCCCTAAAAACAGGGACTTCCAGCATATTTTAAGTACAAAGCTGGACAAAAGCAGCTATTTTTAAAATGCCTGCTAGATGGAGGTAAAAAGGAGGCCATATCCTCCTTTCGCCTAGAGTTACCAGATGTCAGGCAAAAAGGAGGACACGTCCTCCTCTTTACCTTCACCTCCTCCATCCAGCAGGCATTTTAAAACCCATGATGGTGTCTGGCGTTGTACTTACATGGGTTAAAGGATGCTGGAACACCCTATTTTTGGGGGGAAGCCTTCCAGGGCCCCCTAAACCCAGAAGAGTGTTATATTACCCCTCCATTTTCTCCATGCGGCCTCCAACGTCCTCCTTTTCCTACTTCCCTATCATAGGGTTGGAAGGGACCCCTCGAGGTCATCTAGTCCAACCCCCTGCCAAAAAAAGCAGGACCACTCCCATTAGACCATCCCAGTCAGGGTTTTGTCCAGCTGGGCCTTGAACACCCCCAGAGATGGAGATTTCACCACCTCCCTAGGCAGCTTATTCCAATGTCCTCTTTGACATCTGCTCCCCTCCTTTTGCCGGACAGCTCCGGCCGCCTCCTGGCCCGCCGGGGGCAGCGCGAAGCCCCGCCAGCTGGGCTGCCATTGTGACGTCACTGCCCCTCCCGCGCTTCGCGCTTCGCCCCCGCCCCCCTCCTGCTGGCTCCTCCCCTCGCCTCGCGGCCGCGAGCGAACCAATCACAGCCGCAGCCGCCGGAGGGAATGGGCGGGGCTAAGGCGCCGCTCGCCGCGCTCCTGGGGCGCGTGACGCGCGTGCGTGGGCGGGGCTAATGGCTGTCGCGCGGGCGGCGGGGCGTTCGCTCGCCTGTCCGCGCGGAGGCGAAGCTTCGGCGGCGTCCGCGTGAGCCGGGGTGCGTGGGGCCGCCGGGGGCGGGGCGGGGCCGGGCGCCGGGCTCCCCTGGAGGGCTGGGGGCGTCGCGTGCGCCGCCTCGCGGGGTGATGCCTGCCCGGGGCTTCCCCAGCTGTCCGCGAGGGACAGCGCGACGCCGTTAGCGAGCGCCCCGAGGTCGGTCCTGCCTGTCAGCGGGGTGTGGGGCGGTGCCGGGCGCGGCAGCCCTCCCCCCGGGGGGCAGCCGGGCTTTCCCCGCCCTTCTCTGGGCTTCCCGCTCTGCCGCTGGCCTGGTGCGGTGCATTGGTCCGGCTCCAGGGGCTGTGCGGCCCCAAGCCGCCCCCCCCATCTCATTCAGGGAGGGTGAAAACGGTGCAGCCGTCTCCAGCATCTGCCTGCGGAGGGATTTCAAGTGCGTGCTGCCTACATGACTTCAGCTGCGGGATGACTGACAGCTGCTGGGAAAGAGTTGAAGAGGCGGGAGCCAGCCTGATCTTCAGGGGGGCCTAGGTGCCCCAGAGAACTGGCACCTGGAGCCACGTCTGTCTCGCCTCACAACTACACCGGCCCTGCGATCTGTTGCTGATGGGCAGGGCCTTTGCCAGCTGTCAGGTCAGGGGGCCTCAAACCCGAATCACCATGAGGACTAGTAGAGGGCCACATGAGGATTAGTATGGTAGGCCAAGGGCTGCACCACTGAAACCTTTCCGTACAATGATATTGCAAATATCAGTAAAGACTGCAGGGAGTAGCTTTAGGGGCTGCGTGAGGCCTCCATGTTTGAGACCCCTGCTTTAGATTCACTGGCTGACCCAGCTTTCAAAAATAAAAAAAATCCAGGGGTACCCACCTAAACAACAACAACAACAACGCAAGGCGTCCCATGGTACTTAAAGACTAACAGATTTATCACATAAGCTTTTGTGGGAGAAAAT
>ML682058.1:6704882-6778108 GCA_007922195.1 Podocnemis expansa
AAGGAACATTGCTGTGGGACCATTAAGACAGCTTAAATGCTGATAGCTAGCTGGCTAGCTAAAAGGAACATTGCTGTGGGACCATTAAGACAGCTTAAATGCTGATAGCTAGCTCCCTGTGAACTGTAACTCTGCAAGTAGAACACAGGAGATGAGGGTATTAGGCAGAAATGTGACAGCTAGGATCCAGATTGACTATAACGTTGGTCTTGGGTTATTTGAAAGCCATAAATTGGTTTCTTTTGATTGTATAGCAATTTGGTAAATGCTAATTAACTTAGATGTTTTAAGTTGTTTTTATTAATAAAATTTTTCATCATTCTAGATTTTTCAGTAATTTTTGTTGCATGAGCTTGCACAAATTTTATTCAGAAAAAGTTTTGCATGTAGGTTAAAAATTTTGCACACAAGCTGCCAAACCTTAGAGGGAACATTGCTCATATTATAACTGGGGCCTGCATATGCATAAAGGGGACCTCAACTGTACGGGAAGGGGCCCCAGAGATTAGGAAGGTCCTGGGGCTTGTCAAATTAATACTTTAACCACTGTTATGCAGCTTCCCTGTTGAGTACACAAATGCATTTTTATAGTCACCTGTTTAACCATCACTACACCAAAATGGTAACTATTGCTGCTCAGCTTGTGTATTCTCTCTGATACCTTCTTTATGATACCTGGAACTTAACTTTGACAGTGTGTGGATGACTTCAGAGAGTAGGTACTGGGGGAGAACCAAAGTTATTGGATCTGCTTTTTTTATCCTGTCAGATACTTTTTCTCTGCCTCTGCTGGTGGTTGCTTTTTTTTTTTTTTTTTTTTATTACAAAAGCTTACGAAAGCTTTTACTGTTTACTGATATGGATATCAGAGTTGTCCAGCGGTTAGACACTTCTGTTAGTTTCTTTCCTTGGTACTTTTAAAAAATATTATAGCTTTTCTTTTAGTTGTTATGGTTGTCTTCTGATACATAATAGAGAGGGAACTTTCCTGCAGTTTAGCGATCCAATGGATATTTCATGGAAGATAATCATAGCTAGTCACTTGTCTGTTTGTGACTTGCTGTGGTAGCTTTTAGCATGAGATTTTCTTGGTCCTAGAAAGAGGATAAATGTTATGAAAACATTCTGTTTATTGCTAAACCTGTCTGATGCATTGTGCAGGGTGGCCTGTGTTAAGAAACAAAGCTTGAGGGGTGCTGGGAGTTGAGATTTTTGGATGAATTTGGATTTTAATCAGAACTCACAAGTGATAAACAGCTTTGAAGCCCTAATCTGCTTTTTGCCCTTTGGAGTCAAGGGAACATGTGGTGAGAGAAACTTCAGAATACCTATGTGGGTGCTTTTATCTCTTGACCCAGTTGAAGTTGCAATGATTCTCATTTTGTGGGGAAGAGTCAGGGTGTTGCATCCAGTGGTAATTTATATCATCTCCCCTCCTCCAGTGTCACACTCTCAGCCTGTTCCAGAAGTCTGAGACCTATGTTTACTTAGAGTTGGATCTCTGTCCAGCGAGCCCCGTATCTGCAACAGATATGTGAGCAGTTGATATTCTGAGCATTCATTTTAAATCTTTACAGGAGTCAGCACCATCATAGTCTTTGGTATGGTGTGAGTTCAGGGATTACCAGTTTCCATTCGTTGACTGAATGAGGTGTATCTAGCTTCCTTGTGTCCAGCAAAAATAAGAACTATCCCAATACCTTCATATTCTTATTTCTGTGGTTTAAAATTTTCCCCAAATACATAGAATACTAGCTTGGAGGGGAGGGGTGGTGGATGATATGCACTACCATACATGCCTTTTTAATCTGAAAGGCTGTATCTTTGTGCCTACATTTTGGATTGTATTATATAAGTGAGTTTCATACATCACAAAAAAGAATTCTTTCTGAAATTCAAGGCTGATGCTGAATACCTGCAGCCGCTATCAGTTTCAGCAGAATTTGAGTGTAAAGCTTCTCGGAACATCAGGCAACGAATGCCTTTTCCTATTATCCTGATATTCTTTATTTCTTTTCTCCTGGGTGTCATGTATAAGTGAATGGTTTTTATGTGACTTTTTTGGGGGTGGTGGGGGAGGAAGAGGGGGAAAACGTTCATAATTCTGTAAGCAGGTGCAAGTTCCATCACTGTAGTGGACTTTACTAAGGGCTTGTCTGTGCTCAGGAATAGGGACCAGCTTGAAGCATGGGTAAACTTTGTTTGCATAATTGTTGCAAACCCTTGCATGTGTTCTTGTCTAAACATAAAGGTGAGTCCTAGAGTAGCAGTAGTTATTGATTGCTGATTCATGGCTTTCCCAAAGGCTTAAATGGGAAGAAAAGATAAATGTTAAGGGAAGAAGCTGAATTTGCTGCAGACATTGTGCATGCGTGCACACATCTTCCCTACTTCTTGCTCTCCAAATGTTTGAAAAAGTAGATACTTATCAAAGCATTTTAACACCCAGACTTGCATGTAATGCTTCAAAACCTTTTTTTTAAACAGAATTCTCCTTCTTTGATCCTAATGATGCAGCATGCCAGGAAATTCTTTTCAACCCTAAAACGTCAGTTTCTGAATTGTTCGCCATCTTACGGCAATGGGTCCCACAGGTCCAGCAGAACATTGATATCATTGGGAATGAGGTGAGGAACGAATGAGGATTTCTGAACATTATCAGTTGTGTAATGTTGATAACGATCAGAACTGATCTTATTCAACAGTTGAAATGATCACAGGTCCAAGAAATTGTTTCTGCTTTACAGCACATAGTTACTGACTAGAATACCAAAACACATCAGTTGCTTTCAATTATCTGTGTGAAAGAGGAGGAAGATCAATAGGTAACTATTCAAGAAAATTGTGAGAAGGAAGCAAGCGTGGGTTGAAGAAACAAATGGAGTTCTTTTTGGACTGAAATGATTAGGTTTTTTCCATCGTCCATTGTTCTACTTACAAATAAGTTTACAATTTTGACAAACTGATTCAGACTTTAAGGGTAGGACCTGCAAAGGCATCTAAATCGCTTGGGATCAGAAGCCTTTTTGTTTCTTTCATCAGGTTGTGTAGCCTTTTCTAGATAGTCCATCATATTTTCCTCTTTAATATTGTAACAGCGTTTCTCAGTGTGTTGAGGGAGGAAATGATTAAAGTATGAGTGGGGAAGAGAGTGTTTTCCTGGGCTGCCTTGCATCTGACCCTTGAACAGTTAAGTCTTCAACACATTGTCAAGTTTCTGCTAATGATGGAAGAATGATTTAAAACCTGTGAGTACTGAAGGTTAATAAGAATGTTTAGTCATTTATATCTATCCATGTTGCTGAGTTATGTATAACTATATTGTACTGGTAATGCTTTAGCAAACTGGTTTGCTAGTCTCCACTATAAAAAAATCTATCCGTCTGCATCTGAAAGCAGGATTTATTCACACTAATAATCATGCTTTATTGTGCTTTATTTGATGTTTTCTTGCAGATCATTAAGCGGGGCTGCAGTGTGAATGACAGAGATGGACTGACTGATATGACACTCTTGCATTACACCTGCAAGTCAGGGGCTCATGGTATTGGTGAGTAAAGAAACAGAATTTAGAAAAGGAAATGTTTGCCTAGACAAATCACATAATCTACCCTCTCTTGCATTTCAGAATTGTTCTTTATAACACATTTGCTTGTACATGGTCCTGCTCATGTAAATATATTTGTACAATGCCTTTCTTAGTGGCTATTAGAAGAGATGATATAGAAATTATGGTGTGTATTAATACCAATTATAAAGAAACTAAACAGAACTGAGAGGCTGCTTGCTTGGTAATATTGAAATCTCAGGCTCCCTGGGAGAGGAAAGGTGTCTTTGGTCACATTTCATGTACATATATAGGAAATAAGAGTGCATTTGACCCTCTTTGTCTTGAAAAATCTTATTGCCTTACACCAAAGTATTTTTTTTTACATTGATACTGAGCCCAGTCTCCATTCTGCTCCAACAAAAGAGGGTAGAGTGGCTGATGGGGCTTTAACTTTGTTGACAGAAGTGGTTTGAATATGTGGCATTGTGGTGCCTCACTCCAACTTCTCCCTGACCTGTCACAGAGGTCCATTATTCTTATCTTACCTAATTTTCAAGAGTCTTCCTGTAGCAAAATGCCTTTCTATAGGCTTTGCTACATGTAGCCATGGTTTTAAAGGTTTTCAAGTGCATTACAGGAGAGATCTAGGCTGATGTTTCATACCACACTATTATGCTCTTATGTATTGTTTAAAAGAGGCTTTTTTGAAACAAAACAAAACTGCTTTGCAGGTGATGTTGAGACTGCTGCCAAATTCGCCTCCCAGCTTATTGATCTGGGTGCAGATATCAGTTTGCGTAGTCGCTGGACAAATATGAATGCTTTGCATTATGCTGCCTACTTTGATGTTCCGGAACTTATTAGAGTTATTTTGAAAAATGCAAATCCAAAAGGTAGGTATTATCAAGCATTGTTTTTTTAGGTGATGTGCCATATTGCCCTTCAGTTGACCCAGTTAGTAAATGGCATTGTGTAGGTGCAGCTGAAAATTGCATTTGCCCATTCTGTGTGTGTGTGTGTGTGTCTTTTTTAAAGTCATTTCTCATTCTCTTTAGTTTGCCTTCTTAGTTGATTTTCTCTGAACTGAGTTTATGCTGCAGTGCACAGGCCTGGTTGCTTTTAAAGAAGAGAGAGTACAGTAGCCTCAGACTTCAAAAGCAGTAAATGGGAATGGGGCGGGGGCAGGGGAGAAGAGTGATATAACTTTAGTTTACTGACCTCTGGACATTTGCTGACACAGTCAAAGAGTAGATGAGGAAACAAAAAAGGACAGTTTTTCTACATGTATTTGGAAAGTCTCAGACCTTCTGAGGTATCCTTGTGGGCAAGAAGCAGACTCAAAGTAAAAAGCAGGCTATAAAGCAGATTAGTTCTGGAGAATATAGCAGAAAGTGAAAGATGAAAATGCAAGCTGTTTGCAATTGGAGCTGCTATTGATGTGCTCATCTGTCTGACCTCTACCACCTGCCTTAAAACCGAAGAAAACTAAAGTGTCATATCTGAGAGAGAAGCAAGGAGCCCTGTGGCATTTAAAGACTAACAGATTTATTTATTGCATCAGACTAACACAGCTGCCCTTTTGGAATTTGGCATGTCTGAGAGTAGATTGGGATGGGTGACTCCACTGGTAGTCATAAATGCTTTTAAAGCTTTGCATATAGTGGCCTAAATTAATGATCAAAGTTTAATTCACAATATTAATGTAAAAGGGATTGATGCTAGTTTCTGAAGCAGAAGTTAAAGTTACTATGTTCTTAATCTGCATGAATGTCTGCAGCAGTAAACAGTTTGTGCATTGAATTACATAAACATCCTGTTTATAGAGCCACCTTGTAATCTGTCTTGTAGAGTTGTTGGACCTCTTAACTAGCTGTAGTTAAAAAGACTTAATTTTAAATACCCCAAAGCTACTCTTTTATGAATACTGACAATTTAATGTCCTATTGCATGTCTAAAAATAATCATTTAGACACACTTAGTTTTATCAGATTTCAGGTAAGGGATTGTCAGAGTATAAATCCATAACCATAGGTACTAGTGATTGCTTTAGCATTTCTCAAAAAGACTGGCAGGCCCTTCTAACCAGGGGCACAATTAAAAGGCAGAATCCTGACTTTTGTTACTGTAGTGAGCTCTTTTTTCTTGTAATCCCTGTTGCTGCTCAAGGCAAGCCTGGATCTTTCCACAGTGCTCAAACAGTGGCCAGAATTCTCCCTTTTGATGCATCGTATCACCTGACAGTCTAGGGACAACACGTGGTAGCCAGAAACAAGAGACAAACCACTATTGCTCATGTTCAGAAGAGCAGTCATTATGTTGCAATAGCCACTCTTCCCCTCCCTTGTTATGACTTGCAGCTGCAGAAAGACTCTTGTGCCAAACACCTGGGTTTGGTTCTCCTGCATGGCTGCCTCAGGAAAGGGTATGGTTTTGCCCAGATATTAAAGAGAATGTATTTGGGCAAATGACATGCCATTTGTGAGTTCCAGACTGAGTAACACAACCTAAGAAAAATGTGATCATCTTGAGGAATTTATAAAACATACTGCTTGATGCAGTTTGTGTTTGTTGACTCACTAGGTTTGGATTAGTGTAAGAAATACCCTTAAAATTTGGGGGACGAGACTTGGGCAGACTGTTCCATAAGAATGGTCACTATTTCAATTCAAGCCTTGCGGAGAGAAAAGCATGTAGGTAAAAAATAGAACGTCAGATTTTTGATTTGCGGTGAGGTGTGCAGAGGGACCCCTGTACACCTTGCAGGGGTCTTTACGTTACCTGTTCTGAAAAAAGTCACAAGATACAGGTAACTTTTTTAAGCCAAGGGTGGAATGAACATGGCATGAATTCAGATACTGTTCCAAGGAGAGCCTGTTACCACATGAACCTGATTTACTGCTGCAGGTATACGCCCTGCATTACTTCAAGTAACAGTCTCAATTGTAAGGATATGAGAGTGAATCTGTATAGAGAACTGGTTTATCCTCAGATGGATAAACATACTCAGGTATGAGAACTGCTTCATTCTTTAGGAATGAAATAATGTTTTTGTGTTATGCTTTTGGTATCATGTATAATCCCATATGGATCATTCACAACAAACTGTATTGCTGCATATTTCTCTCCCTTTAGATAGTTCTTAGGTAATCATACAGGCTGCCCAGTTAAGCTGGAAATAAGTTTAAATGTGTCAAATATATTTAAACATACCTTCATGTTTTGTTTATATATTTTTATTGTGCGAATCGACAGTCACTTTAAAATGCCATAAAGAGGTAACACTAATAACCTCAGTGTGTGACTAAGTTTTGAGGACTTGATGGTGGTTGATAGAAATATTTGAAGGCTTTCATTTTAAAAAAAGAAAGATTTGATTTTTAGGGTGGCTGAACACCTGTAGCTCTCACTGTTCTTAGTCTGTATTCAGCGTCTCTGAAAATCAGGCTATTTGGGGCCATGGAATGGTCTGGTTAATAGCCTAACTAGGTACACAAATTTACTTGGCTGTATAGATTATCACAGATATTGTGCTGGTCATAGTCATTTGAAGTTTATATATAAAGTTACCTAGTTCACATTGGTGTAGTCCCATTTCAAAAAGGACTATGTTAACACAAAGTATATACCTTTTTAAAGTATTTTAGCAGGGTCTACTTGGGGCAGTTAGAGTGCAAGACATTAGATCACTTTATAAAATCTCATTCTGGTGTGCTTTGGCATGCCATGTAGGCAGCTTCTTTGAGGCTCAGAGGTGAAAGATTCTTTGTCCATTTTCAAGGCTACTGGTTCAGATTTGATCTTGGTTAGTAATGGCTGAAAGTCATATGAAGGTACCATATGTGAAATGAGTTGGAGTTGTGGAAAAATGTCCACATCCCAAGCTGGCACCATTTTGTTAGCTTTGCTGCTGGTGCCGAAGATCAAATGGGTATTGAGTCTGCATTCTTTTCTGTCAGCTAAAAGTAGTTGCTCAAAAGGGGGTTGAGGCACATTGGGATTATCTGGGGGAACTTCTGTTATACTATAACATTTCATTCTATAAACTGTCATTCTATGGCCCTTTACTAAATTAATTTATTTTTATGAAGTAAATAGCAGAAACTGGGGGTGGTGGATTCAGTGTTTGCCCAATAAAAAGGACACAGTTGGCTGGAAAATACACTTTGGTCAAAGTTTTGAAGTGTTTAAATAGTGAATAAATATATAAATATACCGGTGTCATGTTACTTATGCAGAATGTTCAGCCTTACGTGCTATCCACTATTTAGCTATTAGCAATCAGCATTATAAAATGGCAGGAATTAATTATGCTAGAAGATGGGAATTTGTAAAGAATATATATATAGTTGCAGGAATGCTACATAAAATCACCTTTCATTATCATCTGGGTTACAGATAATAGTGCTTACATATAATACTTAAATTACTATTAACCTGAAAGATGAAATGTTTCTAGTAACATCTTTTCCATTCGCACACATGTGACGTTTAATTGCAGATGTGGATGCTACCTGCAGTGACTTTGATTTTGGAACAGCTTTGCATATTGCTGCATTTAACTTGTGTACAGCAGCTGTGAAGTGTTTACTGGAACATGGAGCAAATCCTGCCTTTCGGGTAAGGTGTTAGATTCAGATGAACCAAAAAAAGAAATTTAATTATTTTGACTGTTTTGCAGTGTTGCTGTAGTCAGGTTGGTACCAAGATAAGAGACATACATGGTAGATAAGGCAACGTCTTACTGGGCTAGCTTCTGTTGGTGAAAGGTGCAAGCTTTCAAACTACCCGGAATTCTTCAGGCCCAGGGAAAGGAAATCTGCATGTCTGACATAAACGCAGGTTGGGACACAGGTGGTTGTTAGGAAGGTGGTTGAAATGGGATGGGCAATAGGTGTTAGATTGTTTATGCAGAAGTGGTTTGATTCGGGCCACTGAGCATTAGCAGGCTGGTATGTGTTAGATTGTTGTATTATAAAACCAGTGTTTCTCAAGTCCATGTGTCTAGTAGTCTAGCAGCTTTATGGATTTAAATTTCCAGGCTTGTCTTTTGAAGGTGTTGGGCAGGTTTTCTTTAAGGATGGATACTGAAAGATCAAATATGGATTGATCACATAGTGTAAAGTGTCAGTCCACAGGTGGCACAGATTTTTTGTCTTTTATGATTTTCCTGTATAAGTTTGTTTTGAAAGTATAGTGATTAAATTGACTGTCATTTGACTTGTATGTAGTGGTGGTGTAGCCATGCTGGTCCCAGGATATTAGAGAAACAAGGTGGTTAATTAGAGACAGGCTTTCAAGCTTACACACAGCTCTCTTTCAGGTCTGGGAAACGTATTCACAGTGCCACAGCTAAATACAGAGTGGAACAGATTTAGCACAAGTAGTTCACCTATTTCAAGGGACCAGTAAAGGTGAAGTGTCCACTAAACATCTCTCCAGCCACAGGGAGAAAGGCGGTTGGGGAGTGGGAAGGTTATCTGAGTTCTCTGTTCTCATTCTTAAAGGAAACCTGTATCACACTTTCAAAAAATCAGCCTGGGAGCTTAAATTCATAACATAGCTAGATGCTAAAAATCATGACCTAACTAGATGTATTGGATTTAATCTAAACACCAACCCCCCATCTTTTTCTTTTCCCACTCTGACTGCAGAAGGGTTAACTGGTCACCTTATGTTGGGATTAACTGGCCACCTTATGTTGAATGGTTCCTTAGAAGATCCCTTGAAATATGTGTTTTAAGTCTGCTAACCAATCTGTTCTGTCTTCTGTTTAGCTGTGACACTCTGGGTATGTCTGTGCTGCAGTTAAAAACCCAAGGGTGGACTATGCCTCCTGACTTGCATTCACAGAGCTAGGGCTAAATTCCACGACACCATAATTGAACAGCCTTGTAGCCTGAGTTCTCTGAGCCCAAGTCAAGTCACATAGGCTAGCTGACGGTTGGCAGGATAGGCATATACCCTTTGAATATGTGTTTCTGAGGCCTGGAGAAGAGCTGTGTGTAAACTTGAAGTTTGTCTCGCTCACCAACAGAACCATCTTGTCTGTCAAAATAAAAGAAAACTAGTCTCTTCCCCTCCGCCCTCATCTCCCCCTGTTCCCTGCCTTCAAAAAAAGTCACAACCAGTCTTGGATTTTGGTCTGGTGAAGATGTATTCCGTTGATTGGTACTGTCTGAAAATCAGTGGAGATTAGCTTTCCTTTTTGGGAGGCTAACTTTAACGTATCCAATCCTAGATTTCTATCAAGATCTAGTTCTGTCTGTCAGTTTAGTCACAGTCCTCAAATTTCTCCATTACTGCATGTCTGTCTTTTTGTTGGCTAGTGCCCCCACTGTCATCTAGAGTGGCCATTATCACAGAGCTCTGTGTTGTCTGGAAACATAGGAATGACACTGAAGGTTACCACTGAAGTTGGGTATTAGCTAGTCATTGTCTTGCAGCAGTAATAGACTCAGACTCAAAGGTTGGAAGGGACCAATATGATTATCTAGTCCAATCTTCTGTACAGTGCAGGCCACAAAACCTCACCCACCTATTCCTGCAATAAACCTTTAACTTATGATTGAGTTATTAAAGTCTTTAAATCATAATTTAAAGACTTTAAGATACAGAGAATCCACCAGCAGCCATGCCTCATGCTACAGAGGAAGGCGAAAACCCTGCAGAGCTCTAGCCAGTAGGCCTCAAGGGAAAATTCCCTCCTGACTCCAAATATAGTGATCAGTTAAAACTTGAGAATGTGACACGTCTTGCCAGCCAGCCAGCCACCAAAGAAAGAATTATTGTAATAACTCAGAACCCACTCCATTCAACATCCCGTGAGCTCACACACAGTCTCCTTGACCAATCTGATTTTCCACATTCATAAGTGGCAAAGTCCTCCGGTGGCTTCTGAACCCAAATCTTCCATATGGAAGATTAGTGACTGTGCCTTTTTTCTAATCTAAAGGAAACCAGAGTGGATTCTTCTATGAGGATCCTAAGAAAGAGAAGGTTTGAAGTTATGGAAATAGCAAAATGTGGGAGTTTGGTTATAATGATCAATATGTGGATTGTACACACTATCTTTCTGTATCTGGGGTTTAGTTTTAAAACAGTTAATGGATACCTCCTAAACTAGTGATCTCTGGAGAAGAGAGATTTTGACCACACCTAGAATAGCTTATTCTTTTCCACAAGTGCTTACATGTTTTCTTCCTTCAGCTGTTCTGCTAAAAATAACAGTTCTATTTGAAAGTATGGGTATGCTTCACCATGTTACTAACAGGATAAAATGAAAGAACTACTGTACTCTTTTAAAATGATTCCATAAAATCTTCCCTCACAGTACCCACAAACTGGTATGTTCCTTGTAGCTGCCATTTGAACTTCCACTGCTCCAGTGAGACAGTTTTAAACCTTTAAAATTTTCATCTGAATTGTAAATGCTTCTAGAAGTGTTTGATTTGCTCATCTGAAGAATTGCATTGTGAGTCAGCCTTCATACTTCATCAGATATTGGTGTATGTACTTAGGTTGCATTTTTTTTATTGGGAACTAAACTAAGACCTTCAATGTTTCTCCGTGCAGAACATCTATCTTCTAAGCCCTGTCAATAATAAACAATACAAAAAAGTACAGTTCATGATGCCTTCATTATTACTTTGTGGCGTGGAGACTGTCATTTATTATGCGTTCTTACATTGCCTATAAAATGGGTCACAACCTGGTATCCTTTAGATGCAGTCATAGTAGAAATGCTAGATAATAATCTCACCTTGATTACAACAAGCATAGCTAAATTGTCCATGGGGCAGCTGTTTCTCATATATGGCCATGGTGACCTTCTTTGTGTCTCTAGCTACCATGCTGTCTAACAGTTTTGTATCCCTGTGTTCTAGGAAGGCCTAGTTAGCTAGACTAACACGGCTATCCCTTTTGAAATTGACTAGTTAGCTATATCATGCTGAAATAATATTCTCAGAATGCAAGCAAGCAGCATGTGGACAGTGTACTCTGGGATGCCCTAACTGGGAGACAGGAGGACCAGTAAATTGAACTACAATTACCTGGCAACTAAAGTCACTGAGAACGAAGCATTGCTAGCTGGCCTAGTTGCTAACCTGATACTAGATGTACAGTGTTGTGAGCAGACACAAGCCATGTTTAGAACCAAGGATATGACTACATAGTTAACTACCTTGTAAAAACTGTACTTTGAACACTCTTGGTTCAGCACATCAAATTTGGTACAAGCTGGTAGTGACTGAAAGCCATTGCTAGCTAGTAGCTTTTCAGAACATATAATAATAGAAACTGGACGGGATCATGGAAGGTCAAGTCCAGTCCCATGCATTCATGGCAGGACCAAGTACCCTCTTAAACCATCCCTAACAGGTGCTTGTCTAACCTGCTCTTAAAACTTCCAGTGATGGAGATCCCACAATCTGCCTAGGCAATTTATTCTGGTGGTTAATCACCCTGACAGTTAAGCATTTTTTCCTACTGTCCAACCAAAACCTCCCCTGCTGAAATTTGAACCCATTGGTTCATCTCCTATTATCGGTGGTTAAGGAGAATACAGAATTATAATTAGCTAGGGCTGATGTTGGGCGGCATTGTTGGGGCTACTCAAGGAATTACATGGAAGCCAAATTTTTTTTCTCTGAACAAATCTTGAGAAAGTCTGTTTTGATTATTTTTCCAGTACTTTGCAAGAAAAATAAAGCAGTTGAAGAAACAATCTCTGAATGTTCTATGTACTAGTATAATTTTGTTTTACAATTAAGGTAAACCTCACTGAAAAATTCATTATAATTTTTCTTTAAACTTATACTGAAGATACTTTAAAACTGTGTTGGCATATTGGCTAGAATTCTCAAACCTGATGCTTAGGTAGAGGCTTCTAAATATCTCTTTAGATGCACAAGTTTTTTCAGGTGCACCGATCAAGCTATAAGTGCTATTAATTTAATAGAAACTGCAAGAGCTCAGCACCTTTGACAGTCAGGGACCCTTACTTTGACTTTAGATGCCTAATTTTGGGCATCTGTGTTTGCAAATTTTGGTTGCTGGTTACTAACAAAAAAGAATTGTAACAAATCCTTGTAAACGGATACTGCTTTTTTATAGCCAGGTTTTGGCCTATCTTAATGTTAAGTATTTTCATTAATGCTGGCCTTTCATTCTTCTACTTTGTTTATGTAGAATGACAAAGGACAGACTCCAGCAGATGTGGTTCCTGATCCAGTAGATATGCCATTAGAGATGGCAGATGCTGCAGCAAGTGCAAAAGAAATCAAGCAGATGCTGTTGGATGCAGTGCCTCTCTCGTGTGACATCTCAAAGGCCATGCTCCCAAATTATGATCATGTTACTGGCAAGGCCATGCTGATGTCACTTGGCTTGAAACTGGGAGACCGCGTTGTCATCGCAGGACAGAAGGTACAGTGAACACATTTGAAATTGCATGAGTTCTCTGCGCATAGGGTGTTTGCGGTTCATTTGAAACTTATTTCTGATCTGTAAGTGTAAAATAACTTCTGGAAGGTATGAAATATAGATGGCAGTAGAGATGAGAAGAGATTTCTGTTGCTGGCAAGGCAGGTGGAAAGGAAAATCCTCTCCTGAGATGGTGATGGTTTGTATGTTAGTGAACCCTTTTTGCTGTTGCGATCAGCAGCTTCTGGCAGGCAAAATTTGTATTTCATACCCGCAAAACCCTTCGTTAATGGTCCACTGGAATATAAGTGAGGCTTAGTTTTTATAGGTTGTATGAGAATATGGACTTCAAATGTTGCTAGGACTCACAAATGCCTTTTGCAGAATCTTGTGACAGAAGTATATATTCTGTAGAATTAATTTAGTTTCTATTTCCAGAAACCAGTAAAAGGTAAATTGAATTCTGCTTAGCCTTTAGTTACTTAATTTCCTTGGCTCACTGCAGCTAACATCTCCTTTAAAGAAACAATACTGCATTGTAGAGAGAGCAGTATGATCTAAGGAGCAATGAGTACTTCAGTTAAATAACTCCAGCTCAGATTTTAATTGGTTTAAAAACTATCATTTAACGGGCAACTAAATTTTGTTTGGACAATTGTTGTTCTGTTGGTAACTGTGTTGGTATATATGTAGTCAAACGTTTTTGTTGTACATAGCAAGGATTCAGTCATGATTTAAGAGCTATAGGGTATGTCTACACTTAGAAGTTATTTTGAAATAAGGAGGCTTATTTTGAAATAACTTTTTTACTGTCCATGCATGCATTTTGTTGTTTCAAATTAAGTGTCTCATTAGTTTGAAATAAGACAGTCTGCTTTTATTTCAAAATAGCGCTTTAATTGAAATTATTGTTTTGAAATAAGTCATTCTAAGCCATGGAATAGGTTTATTTCAAAGTAAAGGCCCTGTTCTTTTCCCTGTCTTCTCCTATTTCGAATCAGAGAGTCTAGTGAAGACTCTCTATGTCAAAATAACTGCTACCTTATTTTGAATTAGTCTTCTGTGGACTACTGATTTGAAATAAAAAATTCAAAGTAGTGCTAATTTGAAATAATTACTTCAAATTAAAATTGAAGTAGTTATTTTGAAATAACTATTTCGAATTAATTTTCTAAGTGTAGACATAGCCACAGGTGTGGTGTTTGTTTTTTTTTTTTTGTTTGTTTGTTTGCCACAAGCACACGCAAACTTTGTAGACAACCCTGTTTGAGAGCAGAATTCAACACTTGGGTATCCATTTGTATGTGAAAATAGTACTGAATATTTGCTTTTTCTGTTTTTTTATGATATTAAGTTTAGATTTATAGTTTGTTCTTTTCAATTCAAAAACTTGCCTTCACAGAATGTGAAGCAGCTTACATTTCGAAACTGAATTTGTCATGTTGTTGAAATTGGGTAAGGGATACATGGTATAGAGGGAGGGTAAAGTCAAATTACTTGTTATAATATGAAAAGAATCCATAGTCATGATTCAGCCCTGCTTTCACACAATTTAGTCAGAAGCCAGATTTTGTGGATGTATATTAAGTAATCCTATAATAGTCAAATTTAAAGGGGACACCTAAAAAAGGGGGGGGGGAGGCTGTCTTTTTTTTTTTTTTTTTTTTTGCTGCTTTCTAATGTATGAAAAGGCTCATCTGAAAGGTTCTGTTTAATTAAATAAAAAAAGAGGAGGGGGTGTGTGTTTGCTCATTTTCCAGTGTTGAAATCCTACCGCCTCACCCCAAGGGTTTATCTGTCCTTGAAATTATAATAACTAGTGAAATTAAAGTAGCACAAAAGAGAAAAATCTGAGTAATCGAAAGAGGAAGATGTTTTATTTTTAGTAAAACTAATTTAAAAAGTTTTAAAACTGATTTAAATCTACCTTTTTAAATTGTTTGGAGAAAGGACATCTTAGTCAATGATTCAAAATGCTGTCCCTTAAATGTGATTTCACATCTGCAGAGGCCAGAAGAAGTCCATTGGCAAAACAAGACAGCACAGTCTTGATATACCCGATCCTTTTTCTAAAGAAAGCGGGATACATCTATAAACATTTTTGTTTAAAAATTGAAAATACTAAAAAAAAACCCTTTCATGCTCAATTTTTGAAGTAGTAGGAAGGAAGGAAGATCATGGACTCTGAAAATATAATTTCTTTTCAGTTTTACGTTAAATTTTAGAGATGACAGCATAAAATAAAATGAAACAAAACACATTCACCTTCTCTCCCCCATCCTGTATAGGACCATATTCTGCAGTATATATAAACATGTGCTAACTTAAAGCAGGTGAGTAATCCATTGAAGTGGGCGAATAAACCCTGCTTAGTCAGGCACATACTGAAGTGCTTTAATGAACTGATGCAATTGTCTTAGGGCATTTGTTGTTTGTGTCACTTTTCTATAGTCAAAACTGCCAATAAATACTGCTTTTGTTCAGTATCACATGAATTAGTCCTGTCTCTTACATCTTAGAACACCAACTGACTAGCATTTTTGAAGGAAAAGGGTCTCTGTCATTGAAGGAGGTAGAGGACTATGAATGTAGCATCTCTGTACTGATCAGGGATCAGGAGATGACTTATTGTTGTCTTACATAGCATCAAACAGACATGGTATTTACTAAGTATTCACAAAGTCATCCTGTGTTGATTATTTTCTTTAGGTTGGTACCCTAAGATTTTGTGGTACGACAGAATTTGCTAGTGGGCAATGGGCTGGTGTGGAGCTGGATGACCCAGAAGGAAAGAACAATGGAAGTGTTGGAAAAGTTCAGTATTTCAAGTGTGCATCAAAACACGGTATAGCTTAATTTTCTACACGTTTTTTACAAGTACTTTGAAACCTTCATTTAAAAAAAAAAGATGGAAGCAATATGTTAGTTCGATTAGACAAGGCCTTTTGGGGTTGATAAATACAAATTGTTTATTCCAGATTTTTTTGTTTTATATATTTCGTACCTTTGTCAGTTCTAAGTGGTTGCAGCAGAAACTGTTTCTGATGACTTCCTTGAAACTGTAATGCTGTATATTTCCAGTTTTGATATCTTCATTGGTTATTTGATTTTCTTGTAGCTATAATTTTCTGTTTTGACATTTTCTTTCTTAGCTTGTATGGCTTTCCTCTTTTGAAAAAGATTCCTTTTGTAGCATTTATATAGATAAACCCTTCTTAATTTCCAGAATAACCTTCTAGTGAATGCGATGGAGCCTCATTTCTTTGTTTGCCAAATTCAGGCATATGTATTGTAAATTTACTTGGTATTTCTTTTCCACCTGTGAGATATTGCAGGATCTTCTGTTGAAAGATGTTCAAGCTCAGTTTCCAGCTCAGCCACAACCATCTTTTCTGATGTTGGGCAGAGCACTGAGACATAGGATAAAGTGACTGCCAGTCTGTGAAATGAGAACAGTACTTCCCTGTCTCATCAGGTGTGACTGACAACCCCTAATGACTGAGACACTGAGCTGCTATGTTGACGAGTACTTAAACCAATTAACCTAAGAGAATAATAGCTAGATTTTTTTTTGTCACATAACTGTTTTTCTTGGTTCTACATATTGCATATGAGATAAAAGCATCTCTTTTTATTCTATTTATTTTTTTTTTTATTCTTCAGGTATCTTTGCACCTCTTTCTAAAATAAGTAAGGCTTCAGATCACAAAAAGAATTTTGTTAGAAGTCCTTCCACACGATCTTCTACTTCGATCAAGTCCAAGAAAATTGATGTAACTCATGTAACTTCAAAAGTGAATACTGGTAAATATTTTTTCTAAATTCAGTAGTATGTCTGAATGCATAACTATCTCAAAAATTACACCATAGTCCCCCATATTACTGTGTTAAAATCCTTGCTTGGAGTTGGTGTATCATTTTGGGATGAGAAGGTAGTATGACACATAATTAATAAATCTTCTTTAACTGAAACCTTCCTATGGGTGCTGAGAGGTGTTGAGAGTCTGTCACTCCTAACGAAATAGCTTTAAACTGCAGATGCTTATTAACCTGGAAGCAGTATTGGGAGAGGAAGGAATGATAGCTGAAGCCCCATGGTGGGGGGGCTGGCTGCCCATCAGCTGTTTGGCAGGGGCGAAGGGAGAGATGGCTGCTGATCAATTGTTGGGAGACCCAGGGGTTGGCTGCCCGTCAGCTGTTTGGGGGTAGGGGAGGGTTTGCTTGCTGCTAAACAGCTGTTCATTGATCTGGGACAGCCACTTTCTGGCAGCCTTGGGATTGACAGCTGTTCCAGCTTTGCTCCAGGCAAAGCCATGGAAAGTCACGGAGTCTGTAACTTCTGTGACCACTGGGACAGAATCATATCCTTAGTCAGTGCATGACAACGTAGGTATGTCATGGCTTGTTTTTACAGTCCCCTGCAGCATGTAAAATGGATTGCTGGAAGATTGGATACAGGACTAGGTATAATACTGCTGAATTCTCATAGGACAATTGCTTTCTTTTTCTTGAGCACAGCCAGGGGAGGCTGTAGAGTGACCAAAGGTTCTGTTCTGCAGTTAATGGTCATTTTGTTGGTATAATATACTATGGGGGCGTATCATTATATATTGTTATACTGTTGGGGAAGGTCTTACCATAGCACTCACTCTGAAGCTTTTAAAGTGCTTTCTGACAGGAGATATTTGTAAATGTCTAAAATCACTTAGCTGCAATTATGTGTATGTTATTTGACTTGAACAGCAGGTTGTCAAACTATTGATGAAAGCAAATTGATTTAGCTGCTAATTTATATACAGCTTTATATAAGTATTAAAATATTGTAAAACGTATTAACATCAATTTCTTAAAAGAACTTGTAATTACTTTTGCCAGGAAGATTTTTATTTAACAGCTACATTATGTGTTGACCTTACAGAATGGGAGGAAATAAATGCAGGTTCCCCCATCTTCAAAGCATCTGACGAAGCAGGATTTTCTCCCATGAAAGCTCATGTAATAAATAAAACTGTTAGTCTTTAAGTGCCACAGGACTCCTAATTAGTTTTACTGAACTAGACTAACACAGCTGCCTCCTTGGAACCTCATATTATGGGTTGAGGCAATGAATTGGATCACCTGACAAACCAAACATACATCTGGAAGGGAGAGATTCTTGTGGTTAAGTCAGTGAGTTGGGACTTAGTAGATCTGGGTTTAGTTCCTGGCTCTGCCACAGACTGCCTGTGTAATCTTAGTTTAGGCGAATGATGTAACCTTTCTGTTCCTTAGGTCCCGATCTGTAATGTCAAGATAATATTCCTTTTCTTCCACCCTTTGCCTTTCTTGCCAGTTTAGTTCTGAAGTTTTTGGGGGGCTGGAGCTCTCTTAAGCTATGTTTGAAGAGTGCCTACCAGATACAAATAGGCTCTGATCTTTATTTAATCAAGTAAAAATAATTTTAGTTAACATTGTTTTGATTTCCTCTCCCTCTTAGTTCTGCCTAGTTGAACCCTTAATAAAAAGGTAGCATGACTCTACAGGTGGAAGTACAAATGCATTCTTAACAAAATTACTAAAATCCTCTAGAATAGTCAGCTGTTAAATATGGAGCATATAACAGACTACATGATGGGACAGTGAAATAAATTTTTTTTTGAATGAGTTGCAAATGTCATCTGTGACTTTCACTGTCATGTCCTTGTGACAGAAATACACTGCTCTGTGATTATCAGCAATAATTGAGCATCTACAATTATATTTTCAACACACAGCCATGGTACTTTGAACGTTCTCAAATTTTCTGAGCTTTGCTAGAAATGGAACATTTATATAGTATAACTGTGTTGATATGTTGGCTTAAAAATGACATGCTTCACAAAGTTGATTATTTTTTTTAAATGTCTTGGCCTAACAGTATCAACTTATAATTAACTCAGCATCCAGGTTGTTTAACATGATGTGGAGTAACTAATAACTTCCCAATAGTGCTCCACTTCAGTAAAATTACATTTGTCTGCAGAACTGTTCAGTGGGTGATCTCAGCTGTCTTTCTATGAAACATTCTTTGTTTTAGCAGTTTGGTCCTCTATTGTGAGCCTGGTATTGTGAGTAATAAGACAGCTGTTTAAGATTGAACTACAATTTATTTTCCAAAGATTTTGACTAAAATGGAAAAGGATTGTTTTCCTCTGAGCCAATGAGTTTATGATAGTTCATGGTTAATCTGTTTTTTGATACAGCTGTGCCTAGCTGTTTATAAACTTAAAAATTTAACATTTGCTGTAAGTAAAAATGAGAATAAGTTTTATAGATGGTGCAACCAGTAGGTTTTAACATGTGTGAGCAGCATTCAATGGGCTGCCTTTGTAAGATTTTTTTATATCAGTGGGCCCATTATTTTTAATATGCATGGTGGATTCACTTGCTAGGTGGGAGGGTAGAGGTGCAGACACAGAGCTTTCTTCTGAAACGTTTACTAGTGTTCCTGGAGAAAACCATTCATTGCCTTAATCGCCTGTAAACTGTTTGCTTTACAGACTATCCAAAACAATTAGTACATCTTCTGTAAACACTGACTAACAGATCTCACAGTCTAACCTTACCTTTTATATTGTGTAGAGACACTTTTATATGCTTTTTAATGTCTTTTGATGATGATTTTGGGGGGGGGGTGGTAAAAACATTGTCTTCAAATAGTCTATCAGATTTCATCAGTAATGGTCACATGATCACAGTAACCACTGAGACTAATCCAGGCTTTCCTCTAATAAAACTCATCTCCAGGTTTGAATACTTTTCTTACAGGTATGGCTTTATTAAGGCTGAAATAAAAAACAACTTAAAATAGAACACACTTATAAATTAGCATCAACATAATTCTTCAACTGGCGTAAACCAATTAATATAATTAATGAATTATACCAATTAATATAATGAAACAAAAAGTCAGCTTTCCCTTCCTGACTAGAATCATCTGTAAGGGTTTGTTCTCTTTGCCTAGTCATGACAATCAGTCATGAATAGAAAATAGCCTGCCCATGAGGTGTCTACAAGTTCATACATGTGTTATCACAGTGTTGCTGTGTAGTGTGACAAGCTCTTTAATTGAATTAATATTGGCATATTTATTTCCATTTTTATAGACTTAAAACCAGCTGCTATGGGGTTGAAACTCAGATTTGTATGAATATGTGCATACATGGGGATGTTGAATTTAACAGTTGGTTAAACATATTTCAACAGTAAAAGCAAAAAAGCCCAGTTTTGAACGAGTATAAGGAATGCAGAAGTTTGTGATTTTTAAAGGGTTTTTTGTTTACTTGTGTTAACTCAAGATTGCTTGCCAAATAATGTTTATAATATGGCTTGACTGCCTTGAAGCATTTTTAAGTGTCAGTGATTTAACAAGATTGCTAAATAATTTTATAACTGAAAGTTTTATAAAAAATACTGTAGTTTTATATTACACATACAAGTACTAAATAACTACCTTGAAACTTTAGAGGTAGGCTGACATTGGCTCGATTTCACAGATGGGAAATGAGCACAGAAGTTGTGGTTTGCTAGTGATCACAAAAAAAAAACTAGTAGCAGTCAGGGTTAGGATACAGAAGGCCTTCCCAGTTCCATATTCAAAATACTAGGTAGCACACTCTAATGTAACGACTACTAGTGTCAATCATGTGTATGTAGAACAGTTGGGTTGAAATGATGGACTGGAGGTATCGTGGCTTGTTCAGTGATCCATAGATGCAATGATCTACTTTTTTGTAAAATTATTTATTAATTGCCAGGATGCTAGTTGATCCTATTTGTTTTTGTTTCTTTTATCCTAGGGTTAGCTACATTAAAAAAAGATAGTAGTTCTGAATCTACTTTTTTGACTACTGAACAAGGAATGAAAACTACGCCTGGTACAGAAGGTACCATATATACTCGTGGATAAGCCGATCTGTGCATAAGCTGGCCCTTGATTCTGAGGCCCCAAAATAGTAAAATTGGGTGACACGCATATAAGCTGAGGTCCACCTGTGCCTCGGCCCCTAACCCCCCCCCCCCCCCGCGGGCCCTTTTGCCCGGCATGTGCCCGCCCCCCCATTTGCCCCCGGCCAACCCCCCCCCCCCCCCCGGTCCCCTTACCTGGCCGTTCCAGAAGCCAGGGTCCCCTCCTTACTTGAACCCTGTTCTGGGCCAACTCCCCGACACAGCCATTCTGGTCACATGTTGGGGCTTCAGCCCAGAGCTTGCTCAGTGCATGCTCCAGGCTGGAGACTTACCAATAAAACTCTTGGGCTGGGGCTGTCTGCTATATTGACCCGTGTATAAGCTGAGTGCCTGTTTTTAAAGGCAATTTTCAGGCATAAAAATCTCAGTTTATATGCGAGTATATACGGTAACTAAATTTCACTTGTTGATTCATTTTGGGCCAAATCCTAGCTAGGGCAGAGGAAATATTTTGTTGCTTCTTTCCTCCACCCCTCTTCAAAAACACTCAAATATGCTGCAGAAGCAGCGGTAGTGTACGATGGCATTGTGCTTTCAAGCAGCCCTGTACATAATGTGAGGAGCAGCATTAATCTGAATGGGACTAATGTGATTCAGCTGTGGAAAAAAGCTAATGCAATCCCAGGATGTGGCAGGTGAGGTATTCCCAGTAGAGACAGGGAAGTGTTATCATCGTTGTACAAGCCACTGGTGAGACCTCATTAGAATACTGTGTGCAGTTCTGGTCTTCCATGTTCAAGAAAGATAACTTCAAACTGGAACAAACACAGAGCTTCTAGGATGGTCTGAGGAATGGTGAACCTACCTTATGAGAGGAGACAAGGAGGTTTGCATGTTTTTTCCTAACCAACCAAGGCTGAGGGGGAGATATGATTGCTCTCTGTAAATGTATCAGAGGGAACACCAAGGAAGGAGCGATGCTTTTCAAATCAAGGGCCAGTACTGACACAAGGAAAGAAGGGCCCGAAGAAGTCTGAGGTTCAGCAAGGATAAGTGCAGAAGACTCTTATGCACTGCTACAGACTGGTGACCAACTGGCTAGGCAGCAGTTCTGCAGAAAAGGACCTGGGGGATTACACTGGATGAGAATCTGGAGCTGAGTGAACAGTTTGCCCTTGTTGACACTAAGGCTAACAGTATATTAGGCTGCATTGGTAGGAGCACTGCCAGCAGATTGAGGGATGTGATTTTTCGTCTCTATTTGGCAACTGTGAGGCCACATCTGAAGTACTGTGCCCTGTTTTGAACCCCTTTCCCACTACAGAAAGTACATGGAGAAATTGCAGTAGAGCCTCACAACATCCCTGAGAGTCAGAAGCAGCATTATTTCTAACTTCATAGGTAAGGAGACAGGCACAAAGAGAGTGAAATCTCAGTACACATTTAGTTAGTTTAGTCTACATTCAGAGCTGGTAGGGGTGATTTCCATCTTGAGGAGACATACCCGTGCTAGCCCTGATCAAGCCAACATACTGAAAATCGTGTGTAGCCTCAGTGGCAGGAGGGACTAGCTGCCCTAAGTATGATCAGAGTTAGCATGGGTGTGCATCCATAAACTCTCCAGCCTGAGGTGTAGACATACCTGGTGACACTTTGGGCAGGATAGAAAAGAGGAGCTGAAAAGGAGTGAGAGCTAAAAGAAAGTATTAAAACTTGAAGTAAATCTGATTAAATAGGTTCACAAATGAATATAAAAGTGATTCATTTCCTATTCCTTTACAATAAGGATTTTAATAATAATATAAAAAATGCGTACAAAAGGCATTAATCCACATACCATTACTCACCCACTAAAATATTATTTTCCCTCCTTCTCATCAGCTGCAACTGTTTAAAAAACTGGATACTGAAAGTGTGGTGATGAGAGCTCATATTACCAATTCTTCATTTGTTTAACAAATATATGTTAGAATATTTATTTACCAGCATATCATGAAGTTTTATAAATAACTAAAAACAATGTACTGTTGTGAAAATACATGGATAAAGTTCAAGCTGTGATGTAGCAACTTGGCCTTTTAATTGGTTGCTCCCTTACTTAACTTTGTAAAATAATGAGGTTCTTCTGTATTGCACATGCCTGTTTATTTTAGTAGACTTGTCCTTTCCTGAATGTCATTTTGGGATAATTATTTCCATTACCTCTGTCAGTTTACCTTGGATGCAGCAGCTCTTCCTCTTCCACTACCTCTTTAGAGAGCAAACAGACTCATCCAGAGAAATGGAATTCAATGAACAGCAATAAAAAGGCAGTGTCGAAAGTAGCTGCCCCCTCATCTAAAAGCAGTGCTGGTACTATATGTATTATATTACTAAAGAATTTCTTCACAGGCTGGGAATAGGGATGGCAGGTTAGTTAACTGTTTGGTCAAATATTCATATAAATGTACTTGCTTGTAGTAGTGGCTAGTTAGGATGATAAAGGAGGCACTTGTCAGGTAGTCCTTAAACTTACGGTTTGTGTTTTTGTAACATTTTTGCAACTAGAAAATCTGAGCAGGAAGGTGCCTAGTCTCACTTACAGAAGAAATTCACTTCAGGCTCTTACTGCAACTTCCCAGTACTAAGAAAACTTTAAATCCAGGCTTTTTTTAGGCAGAGTACCCATTGAAGCAAAGGGATGTTTTTGTCTAAGCAGTGTGTGCGGAATTGGGCCTTGTGTTTGCTAAGAGCGTATATGAATATTTGACGAGTCAGTTGGCTAACTCACTACTGAGGCCTGATGATGTGCATTTCAAAACTGTTGCTGTGCTAATGTGAGGTTTCCCCCTTTGTTAAACAGGACTAAATAATGCATCTCCATCTACAAGAAAAAACCCTTTTGATGAAGGAGAAATTCAGGTTGGAGACAAAGTGCTAGTGGTGGGGCAGAGAGTTGGAACTGTTCGATTCTATGGGACGACAAAGTTTGCACCAGGTATTTTATCTGTTCCTAGACTAGATTTGCAAACGGAGTAATATCCCATAAGCAGCATAGATGTTTGGACCTTTACATTTAAAATAGAAATCCACCAATTCAAGAGTTCTATTTTGGTTTTGCTTTATTATAACTGACCATTTTTAGCTTTGATGTGGAAGTGCTGAGACTAATGGAGAAGATGGTCATTCCAAATGCGACTTTTGCTTGGCATTGCAGTCTTTGGCATTGTTGTTGTACTTTGACACCCTTCGGCTTAGTTTCACTAGACCTTCATTTTCTTGGGACTACAGACTTCTTTTCTGGGCTTTTATAGGCAGCTGGTTCTGACCACACTGATGCCTTGCAATACTGAAGCTCTGCTACAGCAGTTAGTGCCCTTCACTTTTTAGATGTGTGGTGGTGATACTGAGCCTTTTCCGAGTTTTAGGATACATTCAGTTACTTGTCAGGATCGTTTTTCCTAATGAGAAGTTGCAGCTATCTAGAGCATTCATGAGCTTGAAGTTCCCCCAGTATTATATAGTTAGAGGCCTTCAAATGGAAAGGTCTTGTGCTGAAACCATAGGAACTATAACTCTTGGAAATGCATCCTTTCCAGGCTAATTATTCTTATGCTCTCCTTTCATTTTTAAGCTCTTTCATAATCCAGACTCTGCCTAGACCATAACCATAAGATTGATGCAAAAAAGGTTCAATTACCTGCATTTAGGGTGACTAGTATTTTGTATCTCCACTAGTTGAAATGTAAGCCCGTTTGCTTGATTTAAAGTGGCAATACCTGATCTTGACACTTGGTGGTATCAATATTTTAAAAAATTGCTGAAGATAAAATGTCAAAATAAAATACTACCAGGCAAAAGTCACATGCATCATCTCAAGTATGTTACGTTAAGTAATCTTCATTTAAGATGTCATTATTCTTCAACTTTATAGACTTGCTCTAATATAAATTAGATATTTCTTAATGGAAAAACTGAAATAGTCTATTAATCTCAGATAGTTATGTTCCTGTATTTAATGTGCATTCAGTTGAATGGATTTGCTAACTAGCTGAATGGTCACCATGTAAGATGTATATTTCTTTTAAACATCACTATTGCAACTTTTGAAACCACCGTATTTTAAATGGCAAAAAGGAAGCAAACAGGACTGTGCTTTGTGAAAAACTGGCAAAAACTTGACTTCTTTTTCTTGTTGATTTTTGGTTGTAATGCAGATCTTTCTGAAATAGCTTTGCGTAATCTGACTTCAGTGGTTAGGAGAGAAGGAACTCTTGACATGCTTTCTAATTCACAAGTCATTGTTCTTATTTCTTCAGCTGATGATTAGTATTAGCCTTAAACCTGTAACCTCAGCAACAAATTTAGTCTTTTGGGGTTGGGATACAGAACTTCTAACCTTCACACTTTTAGCAAACTTTTATCCTTGCTTTCTTGTGATCAAAAGTATTACCATCTTATGGTTGTGCAGGAGCCTGTGTGAAACAAATTGCTGGCCAGTTCCTTGTATGTTTGTCTTTGCATCACAAAATCTACCTTGCAATTGGTGGTAGTTCTTATTTCAGACCAGAAGGAGGACTGAATGAGCACTGAGTGACAGTTGACTCTTAGGACTGGTTTACATTGCAGAGTTTTCTGTTGACAAAAGTCAGCCTTTGACAAAATGGTGGAGGAGCACAGAGTGCAGTGCTCCTCCTACCACTGTTTATTATGCTGACATAATAAAACCACCTCAGCGAATGGTACAGGGATTATGCTGGTGTAGTTAGGGTGATGCAGTGTCACTGTAGATGCTGCTTTCCTTCCATCAGCTACTGACTGTCACTCTTGTCAGTTTTATGGCCCCCCTTGAGTCCAGCTGCTCCCTGGTTCCCGCTGGACCCAACTCACAGCCAGAAAGCAGGGAGGGAGAGAGAAGCCCTGGGTGGCTGGGCCTGACTCCCCGAAGGGAATGGCAAAGGAATGAGGGTGAGGAGAAGCAGCCATGCTCCTGGTAGAAGCTACTGGCAGAGCTGAAAGACCGGGTTTTAAGCTCTGCTACACCCTTACCCTTCTTAGGTTGGTGGAAGTGGTCTTGGGGGAGGATGCCCACCACCAAGCAAAGGACGGTAGGGTGGACATCAGCCACCACAGTAATTAATATGGTTGTTGTAAGTTGATCTAACAGGTCAACTTATCTTTGTAATGCAGATAAGGCCTTAATAGCGGTCATTTGAGATCAGAGGTAAGGCATACATGCAGAGGAATTGCCACTACTTCGTCGCTATTTTCTGTAAACCAAGAAAAATCATGGAAGTGCTGGAAGCACCAAGAAGCACTGGAATAGGTGACCTAGGAAGATGGTGGAATCTCCATCATTAGAGGCTTTTAAGGCCTGGCTTGACAAAACGCTAACTGGGGTGACTTAGTTGGGGTTGGTCCTGCTTTGAGCAGGGCATTTGATTTAGATGACCTCCTGAGGACCCTTCTGACCCTCGTCTTTTATAATTCTGTGAACTTTAGCTTCCAGATTTGTCAATTTGCTCTTTTCAGTAGCCTTAAATTCACTTAAATAGGACATAAAGCTTTTATTTCTTCTATTTGTAGCTAAAATTAACCATTTCTTAAAAAATTTTCAAGTACTCAACAGTATTTCTAGGACTGTTTTGAACAGAGCATTCACATCTCAGTATATTGTAACACAATTTCTTTGACAGCTTCTTATTTTTTCTGTTTGGGTGGTGGTGTACGTTTTGATTTTGACTTAGAGAGCTGGGTAAGGGAAAACCTGTCTTGACTTTGGTTAAAATACAGATTATGTATAAGTTAGTCACATGCACAGCAATGTGTGCATCTGCTAACTATTCTAAATACAAAATTTTAATATTAGCCATGGGTACAAGTAATTTTCAAATTTCAAATCCCAACTGTAGGCTTTTGGTGTGGAATCGAACTGACTAAACCTCATGGCAAGAATGATGGTTCAGTTGGAGGGGTCCAGTACTTCAGCTGTCCCCCCAAACATGGTATATTTGCACCACCAACAAGAGTGCAGAGGTGAGCAATGTTGTTTTGTGTCTGTGGCACAAAATATTTTTTCACTTTTGGTCTCATGGGAAACAAAATTGTGGATGAAGCAAAGAGGAAAATCATGCATTCCTGGTGGTGGTGGTGGGGTTAGTAGATCTCCCAGGTTTTGAGACTGGCTTGTTGAAAGACTAATCTGTCTCAGTACCAATGCACTACAAATAGGAACCATACCTGTGCGTCTGATGCAGTGAGTGCCCAAATTATTAAAACAAAAAACAAAAACAAAAAAAATCATTCCATCCCATTTTCTCAGGCTATGTCTACACTGGCTGGTTAGTCCACACTAAGCAAGCTTAGTCTGGACTAATGTGGACCAGGTCTATACTAAAAATTTTTTTAGTTTGAACAGTAAGTTGGAACAGGCCACTTAGTTTGAATTTTAGTTCAAACTAGCACGATATACTTATGCTAGTTCAAACTGAAAAAGTTCTAAGCTGCACGTCTAGTTTGAACTAAAAAGCTGTGGTTAGTCTGAACTAGCCCGAGGCTAGTTTGGAGTAAAGTTGGACTTATTTAGTTTGGAATTGCAAGTCTGAACTAAATAAATAGATGTAGACATAGCCAAAGCGATTAAATTTAGGGTCATAACTAATGCAATAGGTGCTTTTGAATGCTTTCATTTTTAGGACCAAATTCTGATACTGTGAGCAGAATTGAAATGCCGGGATTCTGCCTGTGGCTGATACAAAGTTTCCTTGTGGGGCATAGATCCCTCCTCCCACTCAAACTGCAAACGGGAGCCAGAACACCCATGCAGCTGGATCACAGCCACTACCTGTGGACTTGAGGGGAGGAGTAGCAGGAACAGCTCTGTGCTCTCTAGCCATGTGTACTTTTGACCAATGGATGAGCACAGTGTCTGTTTCTAGTTACCATGTGTCTGACATATCCATTCTCCTGTCCACTTCCCCATCTTCCTCTCCTCCAGTCTTCTGGTGTGGTGAGTCATCACAGAGCGGTGCTGAACAGCACACGAGGTGATGAATAGTTTCCCCCTTTCTGCTTTTGGGTTATAACATGCAGAGGACTCAGCACTGTATTTGTAGCCTTTAGATATGCATGTGGCATTTTCTGTTGCTGTGTATACTCTCACTAACTTACATCGTACACCTCCAGTAAGATTTAATGTGCCTCCTTTGTGTTTTCTTGATCTTGAGCACACTGCACATTTTTCTGGATTGTTTGTTACACACATGTAACATTTCATATTATTACCTGTCTGTTGACAAAAGGCTTCCTGTAGTAATGTACAGAAGGCAGAGGTAAGGCCTCTATGGGATTCTTAACTCTGCATTTATTGACTTGTGTGCAACTAAGAGCTTAATTTATTTGGGATAAAAACTTAACCAGCATGCTGGGGAGGACTCCAAGCCAAGTTAATTCATCATATTAAGTCCTTTGAAAAACCTTGCAACTGATCTTTTAACCAAAAAAGTCTAGCAATGTATTTATTAAAGTTGAAATTAAACTATTTTAATTTGTGAGACTTAACCCATTATCTCACTTTAGGTTAACAGGATCCTTAGAATCCCTCACAGAAATTTCATCAGGTAAAATGAATCATTCTTTCCCAGGTAAGAGCCTGAGACTTGGGTCTTGTTTTGTCGAAATTGCAGTTTCCTGGGCATGCCAGCCAGGTTCTTTGAAGGGCCAAAGCAGACTCTGAGAACACCCAGCAGATGCAGTACAACTTGATTTCTCCCTCCTGTATGAGGGAGCCAGCAGTCACTATCAGCAAGCAGGATTGTTGTTAGGAAGGTGAATTATCAGTTTCTTCCATTGCAGATACGGAGGAAATAATTGCAGCAAATAATGTAACCTAATGAATAAAAATGAATTTATTTCCTTGAACGGTTACTTTGGTCCCTATTTATACATCCTATGTGTCTTTGCTTGTACCAAAAAGCCTCCCAAAGTCTGGCTTCAGAATTGATTTACTGCATTTAATGGATATTGTCCCCTTAGTCTGCTATTGCCCTAAAAGAAACTATTTCTCATGGAATATCTACATAAAAAGTTGTTTTGTAAAGTTCTGCGTACTTGTTACGCACTCAATTTTACTATATAAAATATGAGGCAGTTTGACCCCATAGATAAGGGTACTGTGCTGGGACTCAAATCATGATTTTTTTTCCTGTCATGGTACTGGACCTGCTGTGTCCCACTGGACAAGTTAGCTTCACCTATTTCTACTTATGTTTTTCCTTCCATACCTTCTTTGTCATATATTCACACTGTAAGCTCTCTGGGGCGGAATTTGTGTCTGAATATGTATTTGTTCAGTGCTTGGCAGGCTAGCATAATTCTACCTGTACTGATGGTTAAGATTCTTGCCAAAAATCTTACTATCTAATACAAAACTAACGAAAACAAAACAGAGGGCAGCAATTCAGGCACAGGGTTGGTGAGGAGATCAGAATAGGGATAATTTGCAGATACATTAGGTTTAATACAGAATTAGTTGAGTTGTTTGGCTTTTTCCCCTGAAATTTTTGTGTGGAAATTATTCCAAAATTTTGATTATACTTTTATTGAACCTGTTGTCACCCTTCCCTCTCAAAAGTCTTGAACATTTTTGGTTCATATGGCATTTTTCCACTGAAAATTACTTAGTATTTCCTGAGCATCTGTAGTTTGAAGGAGTGGCAAGGAGGGTGCTTAGTAAAGAAGATAGGCACAAAGAAAGTATAAGGAAAAGAAGGGTATGCAAGTTTTATTTTTAAATCAAGCTGCTTAAACACCTTATTTCTGGACTCTCATGTAGGGTTTAGACGAAGTTTAAGTACAACTTCTGCATCATCACAGAAGGAGATAAACAGGAGAAACTCCTTTGTCAGGTGAGTGTTTAACTATGTATTAACTGTGCAAATCTGGGCAGCCGTAGTTCAGAATCCCTGGAAGCAAGCCCAGAGCTTTCTTCTCTTGATATGTGCATTGAATGTATGGTTGTCTTTTGATTTCCCATTAATGAAGAGGACTTGTTTGTGCAGTCTTCACTCAGACAAAACTCCCACTGAGTTCTGGCTGAGAGGGAATGACTGCAGGACAAGCCCTACCTAGAACAGCATGCCAGACATGGTACATGGGATGATTTTGAGCAGCACTCGTGCTGCTATTGGTGTCAGAGTTGTGTAAGTTTTGGTGATGTCAGGAGCAGCTGCTGGCCAGGGCACTGGGCCCATGTAACATGGGAGAGCAGCAGGTGGGGAAGAGGTAGTGCCAAGAGGGAGAAGTGGGTCTCTGAATGGTGCTTCTTGTGGGCAGGAGCGGTTCCTGGCCAGGGTGTTTGGGCCCATGTCGTGTGGATCACCAGGGGTGAGGAGGAAGTAGAAGACTTGGCACATAACTTCCAAAAGATTGCCAACCCCTGCCCTAGAAGAAGTGAATCGCTTATGCTTGTCCTTGGATCTTGTACCATCAAAACAGAAGGGGGTGTAAAAGTTACAACTCTGAACTCTTTTAAACTCCAGTTGACAAACTGGAGCTTAAAACAGCAGTTCCCAACCTTTTACTTTATGCGGACTGTTGCATCATCATTGAAAGCTTCTGCAGGCCACCACATAAGCAAGCCACTTTAAATGTAGCCTATGGCTGATGCGAGTCAAACATAAATATCAATGGGTATTAAAAATGCAGGTATTTTTAATAATTTATTATGTTAATTCACAAACATAGTGCACTTGTCATAATATATTTATCTGCAGTAATTCTCTCTTCTCCTCTACACACTGCCCCTCACCCTCTCCCAGCCACAGACCACCCGAAGTACCCTCACAGACCACCAGTGGTGCATGAACCACAAGTTTGGGATCATTGGCTTCAAAGAAATATACCTGAAGGTGGCCCCCATCTCTGTTACTGTGCTAATCCTCTACATTTCTGTCCTCTTCCCTGGTAGCATTTCACATTTTTGCTCAATTTGTTCCTTTAGATTAACATGGTATATTTGAAGCAATCTTTTTTTTTGAACATGTATTTTCTTCTTGGCTGTATCTAATTATATACAGCAAAAAATTGATTTCATTTCCACTTTGGTTATGAACATTTACATTAGATTTTATTAACTTCATTGTATTTTTTGCCCAGCGTCTGAATATAAATGATTTTATCCTGTGGAGCAGTGGTTCCCAAACTTTTGTGGGTTGCAACACTCTTGGAGGCATGCATGACACTACAGGATGCACCAGTCTCCCAAGCCCCAGCTGAATCAGACCCACACCCCACCACCAAATTCAGGCCCCACCCCCCTCACTGGTAAACTGCTGTCACACTCTTGCTCCAGTGAGTGTCTGCTGACTTTCCAGAACACACTTACTACTGTGTGGCGACACAGTAATGTCGCAACATGATGGCTGAGAACTGCTGATGAAGAGGTATAAATGCAGTTGCAGAGTGGACTGTCATTTTGCACACTTGATCACATGGCTTTTGAACAGCTTTTATTGAAACATTGTTTTAAGGGCATTTCAGCCCTTAAGTTCTGCTTCTGCATTGCAAAGCACTGTGGTCAAGTACGGTTTAAATGTATTTGTGGATAACCATTTTGGACACAGCTGTATTTCTCAATGTATTAACCATTTGTTCATTTTTTGCACACTGAGCATTTTGCAATCCATTCATAGATATGCAGGTCATTTTTCTGATGGCTGTTGCCATACAATACGTAGACCTACATAGGTTAAAAACAGTATGCAAATGTTGCTGTTTGAGAATTCGAAGAATTTGTGTCAGGTGGAGTACCTGAGAGAACTGTTACTGGACTCGGTGCAGAGCTTATGTTCTCTTCAGTAGTTCATTCCTTAGTCCAAATATTTAGGGTGTTTTTCACAGTTTAGTGCTGTATGTGTTAAGTTCAGCACTTTCTACCTGGTATCTTCAACATGTGTTATCAGATGCATTTCAGTTATAACACGGTCTTGCCCAGTTAATACGGGCTGGTGCTGCTGTGTCACAACTGAATTTGACTAAGCAGCCTGACCACTGTTTATTCTGCGCTCTCTGTTAGTGTGTGTTTGTCTGCTATAAAGAAAATACTGATCTTAACATCAGATAAGTGAAAGGGGAACTAATATTTGGTGATGTACTGTAGCTTTTTGTAAATTAACTGCACAGACATCCTACTAGTGAAATGGGATCTGAAGTAACTTGTTTTTGAAAGGCATTATAGTTTACCTTTTAGTACTTGCAGCACGTAAGATAATCATAGGGAAAAATTCTTTGGTGTGCTCACTGAGAAAAGCCTAATTTCTTTCTCTAACTAGATCTAAAACTGCAGTGCTGAGACGCAGTTGGAGTAACACCACTACAACCAACACGGAGGGACCTGTGAAACTTCATGAGGGGTCTCAGGTTCTTCTGAGTAGCTCTAATGAGATGGGCACAATTAGGTATATTGGCCCTACTGACTTTGCACCAGGGATATGGCTTGGGCTTGAACTCAGAAGTGCCAAGGGAAAGAATGATGGATCTGTGGGTGAAAAACGCTACTTCACCTGTAAGACAAACCATGGAGTCTTAGTTCGTCCCAGTAGAGTAACCTATCGTGGGATTAATGGGGCAAAACTTGTGGATGATATTTGTTGAACCAAAATGCTTACAACAGCTGAGCCAAGTTCTCGTGCAAGATACATAAGCATTAAACCACATACAAGAAATCCAATAGCATCTGCATGGAATACTGACTTTTTTTATTTCAACTAATAAATCTGCTTGTTTTGTAATATCTTTAGATGCTAACCACCTTAGAGTCATACTAAGGAGTGAATACTGTATGTCGTCTGTCCTCTTTTGAAACAGTCCCTTGCTGGAGAAATTCTCATAAAAGCATTCCGGATTTGATACTGCATTATGTGAATAATGCTCCACTCTGAGAAGGCAGGTGTATCTGATATTATTTTAAGTTGCTCCTCGATTCATAAAAGTATTTGGAAGGTTTTCTTCCATGTATTAATGAACTGATACATGATTCTCTTGCCTTTTCCTAACAGAAGAGATTGTTAAATGAATTATATTAGTCTGTGAAATATTGTAGCTGTGTGGGGCCCAGGGTATTAGTGAGAGAAGGGCGAATGAGATGGTGTATCTTTTATTGAACTCACGTCTGTTTGGTGTGAAAAACACGCTTTAGAGCTACACATGGAGCTCTTTTTTTCTTCTTCTTTCCTAGATCTGACAAAGAGTTCTGTGTCACTCAAAAGCTTGTTTCTCTCACCAACAGAAATTGGCCCAATGAAAGATACTACCTTTCCCACTTTGTCCATCTCCCTACAATCTAGTAGTAATAAGCAGGAGAAAGGACCAGGGTTTTTTCCTAATTATTTTTGAAAAAATCAAGTATTTTATCACTCAGAAAATAACCTATCCTAACCAAAAAAAAAAAAAAAAAAAAAAAATCCCAAAACACATGGGGCCAGTGAAAAAGGCAGTAGGAAGAATGTGCTGCTATAATGCTACATCAGTTAACAGCATGAATGAAGCAAACAAAGGCTGTAAAAAGTGCAAATACACTGTTTCTGGTTTGTCCTTTTCTCCATGGATTTGTAAAAAGACAGCAGCATGCAAGATGCACTTTTCAAAATGTAATGCACTTTCATCTCTCCTCTCTGGAGAGAGTTCCCCCACTTTTTAGAAGAAATTATTTAGTTTGCTGTTGCTGCAGGCTCTAAGCATCAACATTTTTAAATACATCTACAACTTACTAAGGTGAGATGATGCATAGCAGTTGCATCACAAATATCTGAATTCTTATTATGTACTGTCTGCAAGAAATACTATGCATTTTATACATAGATATATACATAAAATATATATAAAGTAAATATTCATAGGTTTTAAAGCAAACCTGATTCAGTTTTGTTTTTAGTTTGTTTGCATCTTATGTATTTCCTCAGTATCTTTCAGAGCAATTTCATATTTACTGCACTTGCCATTTGTAAAATTCCTAAATTGCCTGTAGGTATGTTAGTTAAATTGTGTGTGTGTCTTTTTAAATGTAGCATTGTAACACTCGTATTTTGTTTTGTTTGGGTGCAACATAATTTGTCTCAGCCTTTTTAGATACAACTGAGTGCTTTAAGAATTTGTTTCATATACATATTGAACTGCTAAAGTGCATTCAGTGTTTAGCGTGTGGTAACAATATCTTAATGCGCATAGACAGGTTTTAGACCTGATCACAGTAAAATGGTTTGACACTTCTGCCTGAGCTGCTTGTTGCATTTCACTTACTAATACTTTAATTTACATTATTTTCCAATTTTAAGACTGACTGTGCATCTTATACAAAGTATGTGGTATTTTAAATATGACTATAGCTATTTTTCTCGAACTTTATTAAAAAAGACTGCATATCGTGTTCTGATCTATGGAAATTTTTAACTAAGGATAAATTGTAAATTTTGAATGTAAAAATATTTTATTATAAATTGTCTATGAATTAATGCTTTGTATTTGAAGATAAGCTGTTCAGATGCACTGAACCTTGCTATTCCCAACATCCATTTCTTTTCTGTTTTAATTTCAATAGCTATCTTTTTTTCTGTAGTTTACAGCATTCACTGATATTTGATTTACTAATGCCTATGCTTTTAAAAATAATTTGCTTTGGGGGTGGGAGTTCATAAATGGCTTGTCTGTTTTTCCCTCTTACAAATTCTGTAAATAAGACAGAGAAAACGTTAACTCTTATATAAAAACAGATGTTCATACCGTCATGCAATTTATCACGTTGCTGTATGGAATAGACTTGCAAGCTGGCAAACATAAAGTTTATACATAACTTAAACTGGCCTCTCTGTTTCTTTTCCCTGCCCATTTTAAGTAGTGCAATATCTGTAATAACAATGCTCTAGGCCAGTGGTTCCCAACCTTTCTGAGGCTGAGGACCTCTTTTTAAAGGAGAAAAACTTTGTGGCCCCCCTGGCTGCAACTGGTATGTAGCGAGCAAGAATGCAGCCCCCACTGGTGGGATCTTGTCCCAGCTGACAGGATGCGGCCCCTGCCAGCAGAATGCGGCCCCTGTCCCTCTTACCTGGAACTAGAGCCCACATGGCCATGGCCCTGTCTGCCCCTGCCTCCCCCCAGTCTTCCCTGCCTGCCGGCCTATTCTTCAACCCCCATTCCCAAGGTCCCTTTTCCCACTCCCTTACCTGGCCAGAGCTGCTGCCACTTGGCTGCCCCCCCCCCGGCTGCTCTCCCTGAGCATGCTCTGCTCAGGGTGGGAGTTTTTAAAAACTCCCTGCTTGGGGGGAACTCCTTGCTGGCTGGAAACGTGGGTCTCTGTGGCAACAGGAGACCTCGGTGGCATCCAGCCCCAGCTTCCAGCCTGTCCACGGAGCCCCTGGAGTGACTGCAGCCCTCCCCAGGGCTCCATGGACCCCAGGTTGGGAATCACCAGCCTAGGCCATAGAAATTGCTGATTTATTTTTACTTTTTTATTTGTAAATTTGACCTGCTTTAATTGAGCGAGGGTGCTCAGGCAAGTCATCTGTCTGCTCTTTTCATCCCTAATGAGGCTAATGTTCCTTACTTCAGATGCTGTAGTTCATGGGTGTGAAGGTGCAGCTACTCCTGGCTCCTGCTGCTGGAGGGCCTCCCTGTCCCATTCTTTGAGTCAAAATGATCAGCAGTGGAACAGTTAATCTCATTGTAGTGTCAAAGTTAAAGGTTAGTGATGACAGTTCAGTGTCAAAATTAATAGGGGACAGGGGCATTCATACCCTGGAGTTGCTGTTTCGTGCTGGCTGTGTACTCTGGCAAATGTGACATTGATTTCTGTTTGGACAGCTCTTCTACACGATGGGAGCACATCAGACCAGTTGCAGGTGCACAAAGGGGTCACTCACAGGAGAGATGTGTCTTGAGATGCACAAAGGCTGAGCTTAAACCTAGGTCTCTGATTTCTGTGCAGGACTCTGGCCCAATCTTGCTCCATTTCCCAGTCTGCACAATCAGAGGATGATCTATATGTAACCCCTCCTAAAGCACTAGGAGATGGTCAGTCAAAAACACTACAGCAGGCTACGGGTGTCAGTCATTCATCCTAACAGTAGTGAAAAAGGAAGGTTTTGTGCCCCTGCCTGGGTCACAGAACTTGAGTCCCGGCTCCACGATGGTCTTCATGTATGATGGAAGGTGAGTCATTAACCTTAGCATTTCATAGCTTTTATCTGTTGGGCTACTGTAGCTCTTCCCAAATTGCATCAGTTCTGTGTATTGAGACTGCAACCTTTTTAGAGCCCATCACTGCCTGTGTGTTTGTGCCAAATGTAGTATAGTGGGGCTCCAACACTGGACGTGGGGTTTAATAGTGTTGAAGGTAATGGCTTGTCATTGAAAACCCACTTGCATTCCAAAAAACACTTGAACCAGAATATTGTTTCTTGACCAGTTTTACCTAGACAAAAACTGTTTGGCGCTAAGCGCTGCCACTGCTGACCATTGTGGTTTGTAGTATAGAAACCAAGCACTGTTAATCATTGCAAGTGGAAAAGAAACCTCATACAACTTAAAAACCTCTTACGCAGATGACCACTGCATCTAGCTGGTGATGTGATTGTTTATTAACAAAGCTTGCTCTGATTTTTAGTTGAGTCACAATATTTCATGTAGTTATTTCTACTGCTTAGTGATGGTAATAAGTCATCCTCCAAACAAACACCTATCTTGCAAACAGACAGCTGCAGAGATTTTAATACACACAGTGTCAGTTGGCCATTTTATTTATTGTCATGCTTTTTGGTTCACTACACTTGTTTACATTACAAATACACTATTCAATACAAAATACTCAATGACCATATATTATTAGTATTTCTCTTAATATCCCTGAAGTGCAGAGGCCCTTTCTTTATACAGTGTTGGATAAGCTGATGTACCTGTGACAGACATTCTAATGAAACATCATTACAGACAGGAGAAGCTGGATACAGATAATTCAGACACTTTCCTTTGAGCAGTGTGGGGCAGGTAACCTGTGATGGTTTTTAGAGGCATAAAAAGCTATTTTTATGCTTTTACTTTTGCAAGAGTCTTTTAACAAGAAGATGGCATTAGGGCTAGGGCCAGGTTTGCAAAATTAAACTCTTCTTACACACAATAGACTATCATGCATTGTAGAAATGAGATGACTGAAGCTTTTACCACAATATACCACCTTTGGCAAACACAGCAAGGGAAGTGGGTGGTACCACAGTCAGCTGCACTCCCTGTTTTAAGAGACCAATCCAGTGAATAGTCAGCTTTTGCACATTAATTGGGGTGCCTCCAGTAAACTGGCTAAGGAGCTGGCCCCCAGTCCCAGCTTTGGAGCAATCTATATTACTATAGTGCATGCTATATTTTGGGGGTGTATGTGTGTGTGGGTTTCACAACCTGTGTGCACATGCTTGAGGGAACAGTGGCTGTAGGAGATTGGGGAAAAAACCAAGTCGTGTGGCACTTAAAGACTAACAGATTTATTTTTTTGCAGGAGCTTTCATGGGAGATAATCCCCCTTCGTCAGATGCTGATTCTTCTAGTCATATCTCATGTTACAGGCCGTAGTGTGGCCCATCTTTCACTGTAGCACAAAGAAGGCTACATATGATAGCCAAAGGAAGACATTTACAAGGACATGCTTTAAAACTAGAATCAGCAAGCCCCAAGTTTGTTAATGTTGTGTGTCCCTCCCAGGGTTTTGGAATGATATATGTGAACATTTTGTTTTATATAAATGTTAGATGAACATACTGACTTTTAAAATTACATGTTTGTAACAAGGTTAAAATAAATAGCTTCTAAGCTGGGCCTCCCTGCAAACCTGATGTGAATTTATAGGGGGTGGCGTCTACAGCAGTCTGCTTGGCGTAATCCCTCCATCTCTATCAATAGCCTGCCCTCCTCTTTGCCCCCCAGAAGAACAGGGGCAGGTTGGCTTTTGTTCTTGGTGTACAGCTGGCCTGAATTCAGTGAAACTACCATGGCATTATACACTGATCTTGCAGCATTAAAATCATAAACACTGAATAGTGTCAGTGCCTTGAGGGGAACTTGTGGGGGAGGGAGGAGGAGGAGGGTGTTGCCAAAATTAGACATTTTGCAGAGCACACTGCCTTGATGGTACAAAATGAAACTCAGTCACTGCACCCTGCATTGCCTTGCACTGACTGCATTGTCCTTCCTGCAAGAGTGGAAATGTTCTTCCCTTCCTATAGCAGCAAGGATAGTGTGAATGCAACAGTCCTACACTAGACGAAATGTCAGCTCAGGGCCACTGGAGCTGGTCCACAGAGTGGATTAGACAGCTCACAAATAACCTTTTAGCTCAAAGGGAAGAAGCTGCTGTATTTGCAACAGTGAGCCTGCCCCCACCCCTCCACTACATGTCCATAGTAGATGAGCCAAGTCCCTAAGCCAGGAGTTGGCAACCTGAAAGATAAGAGCAATTTTTAAAAATTCCTTTAATAACCAAGTTTTTTTTGAGAGCTACAATGGGTGTAGCCTCTTAGTGGGGGGTGCTGGGGTGGAGTGGAGAGCCCAGAACTGGGAGCAGGCTCCCTAGTAGCAGCAGAGAGCCCAGAGCCTGGCACCAACTGCTTGCAGGGTCCCCTGGCGGTGAGGGAGGGCCTAAGTCCAGAACTGGGAAGGGGCAGCCAGAGCCACAGGTTACAGACCCCCTGTCCTAGGCCCCCCCACCCCCAATCATTACATTTCACAGCATAGTCCTGCTAACATGAGCCTCATTTAGAGAAAAAAAAGTTGATGCACAATTTCAATATCACGCTAGTAAGACTTCAGTATTATTTACCATGTAAGTAGGGGGAGCTTCACTGCATGCTTACTTTTGGTGGAGGGGCTGGGTAGGGGGCCTTCAGGTCACCGTCCTCAGATTTGGATTCTTTTCTGTCATTCTGAAGGCTGGGGTGTTTCAATCTGGGGCTGTGGCTTCGTTCCTTAGAGTGTTTACTGCTGAACCAGTCGCCCAAAGTTGTTTAACTTCTTGGCTATGGCCTCATCTCTTCTGTATTCCTTTGCTGTGGCTCCAGTAGCCAGCCCCATTTCTGTGGAAATAGGCACCTTTTTTTTTTTTTTAGGTAGCACTGTGCTTCAGCAGCTCCTTGGGAGTGGAGTATATTGTAAATTATTAGCATATATCTTTCTTTACAAATTACTTCAACTTCTCTGTGTATATAGTAACAATGCATGCTTCATGCACAAGGTGTACAGAACAGCACTTCAGGTTTGGGTTGTTTTTTTTTAACTGACTAGCATACAAGAGTCCTGTTATAAACCCCTGAAATACAGATGCTGCTTAGATGCCAGATTGGGGTACAGTCTTCTGCCCTTAATTAGTAAAGGGTAAGTGAACGGGCATTTTAGCCCCTTGACCAACATTGGTGATGACTTATTATAAAGGCCTTTAAAAAAAACAAAACCAAACCAAAAAACCTTCTTTTAACTGCTCTCCTCTAAGGCTTTTCCTGTAAAATTCCACCTCACTTCCACTGCACAACAGTAAGTTGCTGTAGAAAATGATACTTCCTTTCTGTAGCACAGCACTGATGTAAAAGGAATTTTAATCCATTCTTGGCTTTGGTTCTGCAACAAATATAAGCCATCTTCCTTTTCCACTTCATCTTCTCTCACTACAGTTAGTTACCTTCCCATCTTCCTCACAAACCCTGCCAATGAGGCTGTACTTACCATGGTCTCCTGGCTGCACTACAGCTGTAATGCACTGTGGGAACGTTCCATGGTCTCTCCATTCAGAGACGCTTTATCCTTTTTGCATTGAACAGTGTGTTCCCAACCCACCTCCAACCTCTGCCATCCGTAGGGGACGTCCACGTGTGGTGTCCCATTCCACAGCAACCGGCAGTGTGGCACGAAAACCTTCAAACATGGCAGCTTGAGGCAGTGAATCCTGACCTTACATTTAAGCAGAGCATACACAAGTCAAAAGACGCTCACGGTGACGGGCACAACACGACAATGACCATGCATATAAGTTTATGCAGCTGAAAGATGGGCCTTGCAGTTAATGGTAATACTCCTCCTCTTTGTGGTAATAGTAGAGGTGTATTTGATAAATTGAAGCTTCTTGGGTTATCTGAAAACACAGCTTCAACGAGTGGCACTTTAGAGCAAGGTGGCACATACTGAAAGTGCTGTCTGTTCTCTTGGATGGCACAGACATACTCTCCAAGCTCAGGAGCCACACAGAATGCGAGTCAAGAGGGCTGACAGCTCTCAAGGCCCCTGAGGGGCTACATGGCTCTTGTTTCTAAGGAGAGGGTTCTCATAACTGCTAGCGCAAAGTGGCGTCGAGGCTTCCAGCGGTAAGCCCTGCTGTTGGTATCCATAGTTGACGTTCCCACAGGGGAAGTGGCGGAGCCTAAAGAGAGGCACTTCCTTCACGCTGGCTGTTAGCGCAGATGGCTCTAAGAGCAGTGAGGAGCCTGGCAACCTGCTAGTCACAGCACCAGGCCCCACAGTACAGTTTCCTTTGTGTCCCAAATTCTCCCTCTCGGCCACTTCTTTCTCCAGCAGAGAATTGGTTTTGGTGACAGGCTTCTCTGCAAACCAGGACCCGTAAGTTGGATTCCAGAGATTGGTTGGCTTATTTCTGGACCCCCTGCCTTTCTGAAGCTCAGCAGCTGAGTTGGATTGTGCATATGCCATGTTGACATGCCCTCCTTCCAGGGTTGGTTGCACGTTAACAGGGACTTGTGGCGTGGGGGCTGATACTTTTGCCGAAGGTTTTACAGCTGAGGGCAGAGGGGGTGGAGAAGGTAGGGCCTGTTTGTTACCCTCTTTCTCTTGGTGAGAGGAGACCAAGAGAGGAGGAATGGCTTTGGGGTCTTCTGGGCGCATGGGAACCTTCTCTTCCTCCTCAATGGATGGGCCGTATTCCACAGGCAAAGCAGTGTTGATGACATCAGGATCCTAGAGCAGAGAACAACCAAATTTTCAAACTTCCTTACCACTGCTGAGGGTCAGGCATTAGTGCCAGATGCCTTCTGTTCATAATAATTCATAAAACACCTTTTGCTGCAGGGGCACCCAGACTCTATTAAAGCAATCTCAGGGAACTGCAACGATCTCAGGGGTGGAATGTGAGAGCTTTTTTTTTTAAACAGTGCAGAGACATGCTGCACGGTAGTTCAGTTTAGTGAAGAATTCCCACGTCCAATTGACACTGCAAGGAGAATTTGGGATGGTACAGATTGCAACAGCGATGTCATAAAATTCTCTTGTAATGCAGAAGCAGGTAGTTACACCTGTGAAAATGTTACAGGAATGTGAAGGAGGAGTAGGTGGTGAGTCTAGGCATACAAGGTAACATTTTCAAAAGAACCTAAGCCACTTAGAAGTCTAGGAGTTAGGCTCTTAAGTCATGTAGGCACTCGGGGACTTACAGACTTTTGAAAATGTTACCCAGAAAGCTGTAGAAGTGCGCAAAGCATTTCAGCTGCTTACTTTTTAATAGGCAATATAGAAAAGAGTGAGGTTAGCACTGCCTGAGTCTTCAAAGCACCGTTTGGAAATTGATGGATGAAACACCCCCAGTGGGTAGGTCAGTACCTGCCTTATTTTACACATGGGTAAACTGCAGCTTGGCGCGGTGAAATGACTTGCTGTCTTGCCTTGTGCAAGTCTGTGCCAAAGCTTGTAAGCCAACAGTTTCTTGACTTGCTACATTCACTAGACTAGAAGAGCAGCGTTAATGAACTGTATGCTAAAAAAAGAAACCAGATTCAGACCCGGAGACCCTCCTGTGCCTGACCTTACAGCCATAGCTCCTATGGCATTGCAGTCTCCAGCTGTCTTCGCCAAACTGGCCAGGTCCAAGGTCTTAAAACACATGAGGTTAGAGCTGGGCCCCATAATAAGAAATGTAATCTGACCTTGGAGCTTGACTGCCCCAGCGGTCACCACTGCATCCAGTGGTCCAGTTCAGATTCATCTTGACTCAACCCAAGACATTTGGGTCTGCATCCAAACCTCTCCACCATCTAAGCGGTCTACTGGACCTGGTGCTCTGGGTCACCTCCATCTCTACTCAGGACCAGTCAAAGCCTTAAGGATTAAACTATGCAAAGTGACTGGCAACCCCTTTGTGGAGAAGAAAGGAGCACAAGTGCTAGACTGGCTCAGGCCTTTGGCCTGCAGGAACTGTACATTGACATAGGAACTGTAATCATGGAGTTGCTATGCTGTACCCATGTATGACCTCGCCTCCTGTGGGGTGTGTGCACAAGCAGTGAGATGGCAGCATGTGTATTTGAAGAGCGGGGAGGAGCCATCATCAGCATAACATTAGTTTCAGGCTAGCCCAATGTATGTGCTTAGAGCTCCTCACAGTAATGCAGTGCCACCCACTGTTGCCTTATGCTGCAAATTGAAAGGAGGAATAAAGATGGATACCTGGGTGCAGTACTCAAGTCTCTCCAGTATTATGGCAAAGTTCGGCCTGTCTTCAGGCTGGTGCTGCCAGCACTGGGTCATTATACGATACCTATAACAGTAGTAGGAGAGAAGATCATGACCTAAAGGAAGGCAAACTTTTTCAGTAGTTAATGACCTTCAGTTCACCACAGTCCAACAGAGCCCATCAGTACCCACCAGTCGTTCGCTGTCACCTCCCAGGATCAATTAAAAAAAATCCATGCTGCTGGGGGGGGGGGTCCAGTGTAGGATCCATCTGCATATATCAGTGCAACTCAAGGGCCACTTATGCTTTTCAGAGGTGCTCTTAGAAACACATAACATTGACAGAACAGGCGGGGGGGGGCGGGGGAATCAGGCCGTCACACAATATGGGGAAGACCTAAGTGGCTATTTCTGTCCAATTCCAACTCCTTCCCAGACGCTTGCATCTGATGAAGTGGGCTGCAGCCCAGGCAAGCTTATGTGTGCCCAAAGAAATGTGTTAGTCTTTAAGGTGCCACAGGCCTTTCATTGATTTTGCTCTATGCAGACAAACATGGAACTTCCCCCACACTGTTATGTCTGGGAATAAAAAGCTACCGCTGTGGAGAGAAAGCTGTTCCAACTCCCACATGGAGGTCAACTGGATAAGACGTGGGTGAAGAGGGGTATAGCTGCACAGAAGTGGAGTGGGAATTGCCACATGGATGCCTTAAGGGGCGGTGCTGCAACCATACATCTTTTGAAAACATTCCTCCCAAACCTTGAAGTTCTCTTTTTCTCAGTGATCTAGGTGGGTCAGTCAGGCTGTTTACCTGAAGCTGTCATACACTGCCCCGGTGGCTGGTCAGGAAGGCATTGTCTTGAGAAACGAAATTAGAAGCCATGTTCCAGTACCAGAGATCCACTTATAACTGTGTGCTGCCTTTCATCCCAAAGTCTCTCCACACAGTCGGGCATATTTTTCAAAGGCATATTTTCAAAGGCACAAAGCCCCTGCAGCATATTTGAAAATCATGCCATCCATGTAGGCCAGTAGCTCCCAATTGGTGGCCCGGGGCCAAAAGTGACCCATGAGGACTTTCAAAGAGGCCAATGGTTCCCCTCCTGCTGGCTGCAGAAGGGAGCGCTTGGCTATGGACAAAGACTGAGCACATTTCCATGGGGCTAAAAGACTGGAGCAGGCTCCTTGTTGCAGCCAAACTGATGGCAGGTCAGTCCTCCCCTGCCTGGCTGTAGCAGGGCACAGAGCCATAGTTGTTGGGAGCCCTGCTGGCGGCAAAGGGAGCGGAGCACTGATCTTCCATCCCCTTGGCTGCAGAAAGGAGTCCCTGGCTGGGGACCCAGGTGGAGCATGAGAGACATGCAGTTTCCCTGCTGCAGCCAGGGGATCAGCGAGGAGACAGTCTCCTCACTGAACTCCTTCCAGCTGGCTGCAGTGGGGGGCAGGGAGGGGGCCTGCTAGAGGAGGCTGGTGGCCCTTCAGGGTTCTAAAAATAATGGTGGCCCTTGAGCCAAAAAGGTTGGGAACCATTGATGTAGATGGACTGCTTTACCCAGCATTGAAATGCAGCCACCTGTGGGTTGGGATCTAGCAAAACTGCAGAAAAATGACCTAGCTGCAACTGAAATCACACAGGGGATTTGCTGTAGGTAGCTTAGAGTATAATTCACTAAGCCAAGGTTTTGGTGACTGTGAGCACGACTTCCTTAATGCCACAAGTGGCTAGGAACTGCAGTTTTACATCTACTCTGGAAAAGACTGAGCTATTGACTGATATTTTTTAACACACCAGCCAACAGTCAGTATTTCCCAAGAAGAAACTGACTGCCAACCTAAAAGGGCTGACAGGCAGGGCCGGTGCTGTGCTGTAAGCCGGCCCTGTGATGAAGGGGGGGCGCTGGCATTTGATGGGCACCAAAAGGGGACAGTGCTGTTGCACTTCCCTGATGACATCATTCGTCTGTGCTGGCATCGCTCTGCTGCGGGAGGGGGGGGGGAACACGGGACGGACGGACATCCCCTGTGCTGTTCCTGCTGACAGATAACACTTCCAGTAAAGAAAACGTCTCTGGGACTTGAGTGCATTAAGGAAGATCATTAAATATATGATAATAAAGGTAATAATTGTTTGTCCAGGGCAGTGTTCATGCACAAAACGAGTTAGTCACTTACACAGGGCCAGGACAGTTTTTGGGTGGATCCATCCGTCCTCCATTTGTTACAAAGTCAAGAACCTCTTGGTTACTTTTGCTAGGGTAAGGCATGTATCCAAGAGAGCATATCTCCCACAACAACACACCAAAGGACCTGCATACAGATAAGAAGGAAAGAAGGTCAAGGACACATGCACAGAATAGATTTGTAATTTAATGGCTGGGCAGTTAGAGCTAGTAGAACCAGTATTTGCTTTGCCCAACCTACGGTCAGTCAACCTACGCCAGTCTCAGCTGCAGGAGAACACTTAGACAGCGACTGATGTAAAAGAAGGGCTGGATGAGTTTATGGGCATCCATACCAACAGTTATTAAGCAAGCCACAACTGTGGTGTGGGTAACTGTCATGCTTCAGAGCACAGCACACTGATTGGCTGGCAGTGTCAGGAAATAATTGCACATACTGCGTAGCCACCATGGGCTAATTGGGTAGTAAATGTGCTCTTTCGGGCCTTCTTTTGAGGCACTGGGTGGTGGCCACATCTGGTGGCAGGACTGTGGCTTGATCCTTTATGGCAAAGCCTGAATAAGCAACAATGCATTTTGCTCTTGCACAGGTTAGACAAGCCTTTGCAATGAAAGGTCACTTAGCACCACATTTCGGGGCATTCAAATTAGAATATTTCCCGGCAAAAATTTCCAGAGGGGTACCGTGTTAGTCTGTGTACAACAAAAACAACAAGAGTCCTGTGGCATCTTAAAGGCTAACAAATTTCTTTGGGCATAAACTTTTGTGGGCTCCAACCCTCTTTGTCAGATGCATGAAGTGGAAACTACAGCTGCGAGGTATATATGTACATGCCAGGACCCTATGTTTCATGACAAGCATTGTTTTCTGAGGTTGGGCATGTAACACTCTAGGGACTGAAAAATACACCCTCCTCAGCATTCCTTTGCCTGGTAGGTTGGAAAAGGCCAAGCCTTTATGGGTTAAACACTGCAGTGTGGCTTGGAACAGAATAAAACAGCTCACCATCACCACTTTGGTGCTGATGGACAGACAGAAAACAACTAGGCCTTGCCCTTGGGAGGATTTAAATGGCTCCATCAGCAGGGAAACTAGCTCTGCTCTCTCACTCCACACTGCAGCTGGTGAACATTAGTACTGGTGGCTTCCCAGCTGCCTCCTCAACTCAAACCCTTTCTCCTGCACTTCTGGCTTCCTGACTCAGCTTTTTCTGGAGTGATTCTTTCCTAGGGCTTTGGCAACACTGGCCCTCTGCTTCCTGAGGCTAGGGACTGCCAGCCACGCAGAGTGAGCAGGGCCAAGCTCAAACACAAACAATGCACATGACCTCTCAAGACCCTGCACTTTTGGTGGCATCTGTGGTCCCTCACTGACTTGGCAATTCACAAACCAGCCCAATCTCCCCTGGCATCTAGAAACACTCTGCTTAACGTGCTGCTTTGGCTCAAGGGACAGTGGTCATTTATAGTGTGGTTCCATTTGCTCCTCTACTGGTAGCTATGTCTGACCCTGCCACTGAAAGGCGGTTTGTTCCTAACCAGAGACGAGGCTATCTTTCAACAGCATACGCTGACACCTTCCTAGAGTACCAGTTCATAGTCAGATACACTGCCCCCAGGAGAGAGCTTTCACTTTGCAAGATCTGGCTAGTCTGCTGCCTTATCCTTGCCACTAGATCTCCTGCTTTCAAAGCTCTGTCTCTTCTTTCTGGGAGAGGGGCAGGATAGAACATGTTCCTTTTACAACATGAAGTAGACAGTGAGCCATTTGTAAAAACAGTTCACGAAAAAAGAGGCTCACCAGGTATCAGTTTTGGATGTGAATATCCCTTCCATAAAGGCCTCAGGTGGCATCCATTTGACTGGCAGCATTGCACACCCACCCTTTCGATAATAGCTGGCCCTGCAGAGGAACAACAAAGTCAACGGTCAGCCCAGGATTCAAGAAGAGAGTGGCATTAATATAGTACTTCTCTAATTAAAGGGCTCTAGTTACTAGTCTGGGGGCTGGGTCATTTAGTAAAGCGGTTAAACCAGGGCTTCGCTTGGAGACAGATCAGCATAGCAGAGCTTATGTTGACGTGCTCTTCTATTCACAAAGACAAAGGGAACAGGCACTTAATGTAGGGACAGCTGTGTACTTCACTTTGAGCCTGAGCCCACAACCTTTGAGTAATCCTTCCCCATTGCGGATAGTCTCACTGAAATCAACAGCACTACTCACATGAAGATAGAAACACAGAGCAAAAGCTTCCTCTTTGGAAAAGCCTCTTCATTGTGGCAGGAATGATATTTCACAGCATTGACATCTACATCAATTTACCCCCCCCCCCCCCCATAATAAAAACCTGTAACAAACAAATCAACTCAACTACCAGAAAACAATTCTACTACCTCAAACTGGCAGAGCCCAGGGATTTTTTTCAGCTTTCTCTGCAGCCTGAGGCATGGGGCACTAGCAGTGTTCAAATAAAACACATGGTGGATTCTCTGTAACTTGAAGCCTTTAAATCATGATTTGAGGACTTCAGTAACTCAGACAGAGGTTATGGGTCTATTACAGGAGTGGGAGGGTGAGGTTGCGCTGCCTGCACTGTGTGAGATGATTGTGATGGTCCCTTCTGACCTCAAAGTTTAAGAGCATTCTTAGCATGATAAGGGAGCAAAGTTAACATGAAGTTCACTAAGGATTTTGCTTTTATCATTCATTTTATGTAGATAGCACCCAGACACTACATGCTAGCTAGGTATCAGCCCCTTTGTCAATATTTAAAATTAAACCCATCATGATCACACTTTGTACGGCTAGGCCCAGACGGCAGTTTGTGCATGCAAGTCTATGTCAGTAAGGCTATGTCTTACTGACATTTTAAATCAAATTAATGATGATTAATTCAGTTAAAAGGCTTGCATGACTACGTTAGCATTCCTTAGTTCAAAATAAGGACCTCCTTCAAGCCAAAATAAGGAAAGGTCATTTTGAAATTATAAAACCCTCCCTTAAATTCAAAACACCAATTAAATCAAACTTATTAGTTGGATTTAACCCAGTGTAGCCGTGTTAATTCGAACTAACCATTAGTTCAAATTAACACTGTTTGTCCTTCTTCCGCCCAGGCTGTGTTCACACACAGGGTGTTATTTCGATACAAGTTGTTTCGAAACAATTTGTATCGAAATAATGCCTTATTTCGCAATAAGTTCATTCGAATTAACAAAATGTTAATTTGAATTAAGGAAGAAAGCTCAAAGTGAAATAGCAAGTTTGGACAACAGTTATTTCAAAACGCGCCACTGTCATTTTGAAATAACATGTTCAGACAGCATTGTTTCAAAACAACCGATTCAAAACAACGTTGTTTCGCCCCCCCAAATGGGGTTTAAGTTGTTTCGAAACAATGGTGCGTCATGTGAACATGGCTTTTCTTATTTTGAAACAACCTCGTTGTTTCGAAATAAAAATGCTGTGTGAACACAGCCCCAGGGTGCCTTCCTTTTTCTATATATTGGGTGGGTGCATGGCCCTTCTTGGGGTCCATGTTGCCACACCTCCCATAGTGCCCCTCTCCTAATTCAAACTAGGAAGAACTGTCCATGGGCATGCTAGTTTGATCTGGGTTTCTAGTGGAGCCATGTTAATTCAATTTAATGATTATTAGTTCGATTTAATTATTTCAATTTAAGTTAATTTGATTTAACAATCTAAGTGTAGACATAGCCTGAGTGAGTGGAGAAGTATGCACATTTCACAGATTCCTTTGAAAAGCAAGTCCCCAGGGAATGCGTACTAACAGTCAGTTCTGACATGTGCATATTTGTCAGATGCTGTGTTACTATATCAGAGCCCCCCCTTACATTGCAGGGCTTCAGGGTAGTAAAGTCTTTTTTGGATAAGAAAATCCTAACAATGGACTCACTTTGCTAAGGAAGAGTGCTAAATTCACACCTTTTCATGGTGGGATCTTTGCAGAACTTCAGCTAAGTAGCGTTAGGCCTGCTCAGTACTTGTGCAGGGATCCCTTAACAGAAAAACCCCTAGATACTGTAAGAAATTGTGTTGGTGATTCAGCAAGTGGAATTCTTTACATTGAATCAGGAATGAATGAATTCTCCAGCAAAGTGTCCCAGGGAGCTATGCTGTTGAAAATATCCAGTTGCAGAGGAGATGTAACCTGAAGTCCTGACCATTTGTGATCATTAAAGATTTCCTGGCTCTTCTTGCAAGCCCAGAGTCATTAACCTTAGTGGCCTGGCTAAATTCCAGTTTGGGTAATTACAGTATCTTGATCTTTCCTCCTTTATATGCAGTCAATTGAGGAGATTTACTGATGACAAAAAAATGGAATGCAACAGGGTCAATACAAAGGAGGAAGGCGCGTCTGCTCAAAGGGATTTGGAACCACACAACAAAAGGGCATACTGACTTACTCTTCTTGGTCTGAGAAAGAAGAAGACCTAGGGATGGAAGAGAAGGGGGAAGTGTTCTCTGACCATATGGAAAATTTAAGACGGCTCTACTGAAGCAAGGAGCACCATTCAATGCACTGTTGACCCACCACATGAAAGTGAACAATAGCATCAGTCAGGGAGTCATATGGGAAGGATTTTCACAATATCCCTTTGCTGGGGTTAAACCGAACAGTCCATGATGACACTTAGCCAGGCGTATAATCTCTGGTTCTCACACAATTCTGCCTAGTGACATCCTCAACTGAGTTCTGTTACCTGTATATGTCCCGGGCCATTCCAAAGTCACCTATTTTAGCTACTCTCCCAGGCCCTCGACAAGTCAAGAGACAGTTCCTGGCAGCAATGTCTCTGAAAGAGAGGAAAAGAAAAGTGACTGAAAAAAAGGAGAGAATAAACAAAATATCATTTACCATTTCAACAGTTTGGCAAAGCCAAGGAATGGCAAGAGATGAAGATGTCCTGCTCTTCTGAGGAGCCTGAGACCCTCAAATCCCAGTAGGCAGGGCCGTCCCTAGGGGGGGAGCGGGGCCCAGGGTGAATCAGTTTGTGCGGGGCCCCTCCATTTTAAACTTTGCAGTGCGATGTTCCGTCTAAGCCAGTGGGTCCCAACCTGTGGTCCAGGGACCCCCCAGAGGTCCACAGACACTTTGCAGGGGGTCTGCGGAGCCTCCCCCTACCCGGGGCTGGAATCCAGCTACAGCCCTGATGCTCCCTGCCAGGGCTGCCTTTCCCCTTCTGTGGCTGTCCCCTGGCAGGGGGATGGAGCCACAGCAACTCCCCAGCTAGGGCAGGGGACCACAGCTGCTGCAGCTCAGCTCCCCAATGGTGCGGGCAATGGTGGTGGCAGTGCTGCTCACCAGCTGTCCCACTGGTGCGGGTCAGAGTCTGCCCATGCAGGCCAGATTACATAAACAGCTGAGGGGGGGGTCCGCAAAGTTGTTTTTTTTTTTTTGTTACACAGGGGTCCCCAGCCTGAGAAAGGTTGGGAACCACTGCTCTAAGCTGATGATGCAGCTGAGCAAGTTCCCCACTAGTTCTCTAGGCCCCAATGGGCTTCTTCCCTGCTGCCCACTAGCTCCCCAATAACTTGTGCACCCGTAACTTGTTCAGCTGCAGCATCAGCATCGAGGGAACACTGGGCAGTGTCATAACTTTTCTTTAATAAAATCATAAATGTCTAGCCTTCAGGCTACAAAGTTGCAGAGCGAAGCAGAAAAACATGACCTGACTTTATCCTAAAGGCTCAAAACCCAGAAGTCAGAGAAAATAGCCCCCCCCATCATTATTTCTTTAAACATCTCTTTATTTTTAAGTGAGTTTTAATGATATATTTAAGCCAGATTTGTGAATATTTTTGATGTTTAGGGGAGGCAATACTGAATGTGTCATGATGATGTTTCATCAACCTCACAGCCAAATGGACAGGAGCATCTGGAGGTACTGTAAAGGAAATTGCAAGCTGGAGTAAGTTTGGTTTGGAAGTTCTGTGTGAGAAGCTCTGTGTTTGCTAAGACAACAATAATTACAGAATGTATATCAAGTCATAGATAGTCCGAGACGCTAGTGGCTTAGATCGATAAGGTGGTAGACTTGTTCTATAGATAATAAGGGTGATCCACAAATTTAGATTATAAGACAATCCCTCCTGTCTGGACCCTGCTGGGAAGCTATCAACCTAGTCTGGTAAACAGGTTGACGGGGGCCAGGTAGCCGAGGGGTCACAGGAGTCTGGCCACTCTCATTGGTCAAGGACAGTAACTGTTACCCAAATAAGCTGTAAACAACAACAGAGGCGGGCTACTATATGCTGCCTATTAAGTATAATCTAATTGTGTAACCTGCATATTAACAGTCGTAACACCATGTAGGGATTTTAGGCATGATGTAACTTGTTGTATTATGCATGAGCTTGTTGCATTATGTATATCGTATTTTGCATGTTAGAAGGTATGTATGACCGGTAACCCCCTATACTGGGGGTTCTTGCTCAGAGAGGCTAGCTTCTCTTTGCTTCCCTCTGATGCAGTTCCTTTTATTATTCAGCTGAATAATAAACTGTGGGAACCACACCTCGTTCTCTGCTCATTGGAGTCTCGGCTGGGAACGGGTCTGCTTCATTGGGAAGGCTCTGGTGTGCCTCTTTCTGAAGTTGAGGGCCAGAGTTAGATTTTTCTCCCCCAGTACTCTTCTTTGTGGGTCTGGTTTTCTGTTCAAGATGGGCACACAATTTTACAAGTTTAATAATTTTTCTTAGATCAAGTGTTTGTTAAACTGAAAATTCAGAGAGAGACAGAGGGATGCTATTTTTGGATGATACCAAGAAATAAATTCTGGTCCCCTCTCACCTTAAAGCCCTGGATTCCAATTGTCTAATGTATGTTATTTCCTTTATGCTGCCTGACTCTCTCCTTTTCCATCTTATTTTAATATATGTATTCATACATTCCTCATTGCTTTGCAGGTGATCTAAGTAATGAAACTCAGGTACTGTTTGAGGATGAGAGAACGAACCAAGGGATCTTTGGCCTCTTCTCAGATACCCTGATGTAAAACAAACAAGGAGTCTTGTGGCACTTTCAAAAACTAACCAATAAATAAATTTGTTAATCTTTAAAAGTGCCACAGGATTCCTTGTTTGTTTCGCTAAATTAGACCCACTCGGCCACAGTTGCTTTCCTCTTTGCCATGCTTTGGGACTGGTGGTCTGACTGCAATCAATGACAATGGGGCTTATTTACAGTGCAAAAGGAAGGACCCAAAAAAAACAAAACAAAAAAAAACCCCCTCTTTAAAGTGTTGATTGATAGCCATTAACCCTAAAAACCCAGTATTGCCATATGAGTGCTAGCCTGGGGGGCTTCTCTCTCAGTTATAATAGATCATTATCTGCACAGAGAAGTTTGCTCAAAAAGATGTCCCTGAAGACTGAAAAGTCTTGTTAAATGTAGAAGGAAAAAAGGTCTTTAATAGCTCGAACACCTTCTGGAGATGCTGATGTAAATTCAAAGAGAAGGTCCTGTTTTGTAAAGGTTGGGGATGTGACATTCTCCTAACTTTGGCCCCATTTGCTTGACTGAGGCTGGCTCCATAAGTTTTATCTCAACACTTGCCCTTTCTCTTCCCCTCAGGGAGCAGTTGTGGGAAGGTGGCTACTTAAGTGAAGAGTTACTGTGAACAAATGCTGCCTGTCTGAATTCCCATCTGACTTCCCTTCCCCGACCAGCCAGAGCTGCTCCTTAGTCCCACAGCTTGAAAAAGCTCCCTGCTTCCTTACTCCAGCCGGCTGCATGGAATCCCCAAAAGTGTGAGCCCCCCCCCAAGCGCGGGGCCTAGAGCGGTTGCCTCTCCTGCCCCCCCCTTAAGGACAGCCCTGCCAGTAGGTCAATGTGTGTGTGGATAACACGCCATCTCCCATTTTTTTCCCATAGCAAGCTTTTAATTTAAATGTTGCCTGTCCTAGTTGCAATAGTTCTTTGACGCCTTTTATCTGCACAGATAGGTTATGCAGTATGGCAGGGCTTCCTGCCAGCACTCCCTCCCTGCCAGCATTGTTGAGACTCTACAAAGTTGTCAGTAAAAGATCTGCGTTAGACAATCCACCTCTTCCAGCAACACTCTGTCCTAGTCATGACCACTGCCCCCCCCCATGCCACACACACCTTAGTCACATCTGTATCGGAAGAATGGTCAGCACTACATGAGACATGCTCAAATCTACTTGAACCAAACCCTGAACCCAGGCCCCCCGCCTTGAATTCTCTCAGCCATCCCTAATGGGTTGAACTAAGGCCATGGACCTGGGGATAGATTCATTAGGTGTTGGTCATGCCTGTACCAGAATGAAAATCAAGAGCCTACCTCTGGCAAAATGGCCTCAAAGGAGTGAACTAACAAAATGGCAAGCAAAAGTTTATGGGTCCCCTGTAAAGCCATGCAGCAGCACTTTGCCAGCAACAGCAATGTAGCTGTGACTGTTAACTATAGTCATGGGCTGTGTCCACAACTAGATGGTTATTTCAAAATAAGTTATTTCGCAATAAAATCATTATTTCAAAATAACTTAAATCAAAACTAAGCAAATATTAAATCGAATTAAGGGAAAACCTCAAAGCGAAATAGCATGTCCGGACACAGGACTTGCTAGTTCACGTCAGGAGAGGGGCAGCCTGGGAGGTGTGGCAACATGGCCCCCTTGCTGGGCCACGTTGGCAGCCACGTTGCCAGCCACTCCTATAAAAGCAGGTACCAACCTCACTTCCCTGGCTAGCAGGAGCCTGCGAGACACAGAGATGGACACTGCTCGGCTTCCTAGCCATTGCCGTGCTGTGAATAGACCCGCTGCTCGCCTGCAGCATGCTCTCCTGCTGTGGGACAGTCTGCTCTCAGATGCTGATGGTGCCTAGGCTGTGCTCCAGGCTATTATCTCACTGAGCTTCAGAGCAGCACTAGTTCCCCTCCGCCCGTCTGTGCCTTGTCAGAGCTTGGCCCTGGAGACCAGCACAGAGTGGTGGGAGCAGGTAGTGCTCAGACCCTGGGGTGATGAGCAGTGGCAGAGGAATCTCCAAATGAGCAGGGGGAGTTTCAACCACCTGGTTGTGTAACTCGCCCTGTCCTGCACCGAAGGGACACCAGCATGAGACCAACTATTCCTGTCGACAAGAGAGTGGCCATCATGCTTTGAAAGATGGCCACTCCCGAGTCGTAGAGGTCTGTGGCGCACGTCTTTGGCATAGGAAGGTCCACCATTGGCAGTGTGCTGCTAGAGGGCACCAGGGTCATCAACAGGATCCTGCTGCCATGCCTGGTCACTTGAGAGCTGCAGGACACCATTGCCAGCATGGGATTTCCCATTTGCGCTGGGATACTGAATGCCACGCACATCCCTGTGGGAGCACTGAGCCACCAAGTACTGGACCCGGAAGGGGTACTACTCAGTTATCTTGCAGGCCCTTGTGGACCACCGGGGCATCTTTCAAAACTATTATGTGGGAGGGCACATGATGTGAGGGTCCTCCGTACCTCTGCCCTCTACCAGGGCATGGAGGCAGGCACCTTCTCCCCCACAACCCAACATCAATGTCGGGGGAGTAGAGATGCCTGTCCTCATTGTTGCTGACACAGCCTATCCCCTCCGCCTATGGCTCCTGCACCTGTACACAGGGCCCCTCAATGCCAGCTGGCAGCTTTTCAACCGCTGTGTGAGCTGCTGCCGCCAGGTGGGTAATTGGGCATTTGGCCAGATGAAGGCACGATGGAGGTGCCTCCTTATGCGCCTCCACCATGAAGAGGAGACGACCATGGAGGTCATCAGTGCCTGCGTGGTCCTGCGTAACGTTTGTGAGCTGCAGGGCGAGACTGTTGCTGCTGCCTGGGAGGCCAAGGCACAGCTCATTGGTGGCCAGTACAAGCAACCCACACCCATGGCCCCACAGGAGCGAGCGTCACAAAGGGCAACCAGTTTGTGACACACTCATGCACTTTTTTGCCACTGAGGAACTCTGAGGCCAGGCCTGCCGTGCCACACCACCCTCTCCCCCGTTCTACCACAGCCAGCCCCTACCCATCCACCTGCACTGTGACCCATACCCAATAAAAACACACACATGCACTAATACGTGTCAGAAACTGTTTATTGAACATAACATGGGGGGGTTGGGGCAAAGAAGGGCTGGGAAGGGTTAGGGGATGTGGAACTGTGGGGGGAGACTGGGGGAGGACCTGAAACTGGGAGCTGGGAGTGGGGTGTGGGGTTGGGGAGTTTGGGTCGGAGGGGAGTCCCTGTGCAGGGCCTGTGTGGGGGTCCTGGGGTGGCGTTCCATGCCCCTGTCCACGGCCACCCCAGGTCTGGGGCCAGCTCCGGTGAGGGACATGAGGGTCCCTGGGTGGACCTCTGTCGGCTGCTGGAGGGACCATGTGCTCTACGATGCGCCAGACACTTGTGGCTATGTCCTGCACTGCGGTGCTCAGTGTCTGGAGTGCGGTGCTCTGGTGCTCCATCGCCAAGGCCTGCTGCTTGTGTGTGGCAGCGTCGTGGTCATCCGCGGTCACTGCCTGTTGCAGCAGGTGGAGGGTAGCATCCTGGTGATGGGCCTGCTGCTGTCTCCAAGCCTGGGCAGAGTCCTCCACTTGGTGGCCCAGGTACAGAAGGCTGGCCAGGATATTCCCTTGCGTCCGGTGGCCCCTCCTCCTCCTTGGTCTTGGGGTGGCTGGCGGGCTCCATGCAGCAGCACAGTGGGCAGCTGGGCAAGCTGCTGGAGGGAAGCACAAAACAGAGTTGGCCCCTGCTGCCTGTCTGCAGCACACGCCTCTGACCTGACTGTCAGCAGGACTTTGGATCTGGGTTCTGTGGGACAATGTCCCAGAGGCATGCATGGCCTAGCAGTGTCCACAATGGTGAGCTGCAGTCACCCACGGCTTACTCTGGGGAGTCTCCCAAGGCCACTTGCCAGTGGTGTGGCCTTAATGCTCTCTTCCCTGCCCAAAATGCAGCTGCATCTTTGTACTGCCACCCCCTCTTGAGCAAACCCCAGGCACACATGGGCCTGTGACCCTGGTGCTACATGTTCCTCGGGCACCCGTGCCCATGGGAGGGCCTCTGCGCCCCCTGGCCCTGTGCCCTGCACCCTCACTGCCTGTGACCTGGGCAGGCTCAGCCCTGCCTGCATGTATGGGAGAGGAACACTCACCACCAGGGGCTCCAGATGTCTGCCTGGATGGCCCTTCCTCTGCCTCTGACTCCACAGGGGTTGGCATGTCACCAGGCCCCTCTTCCTCCTCAGCAGAGCCAGTCTCCTCCTTCAGGACAGGGAAGAGCTCCAGAGTCCCTGGTGCAGCCTCTGGCGGTGGTGGTGGTGTGACAGGAGGCTGGCTGGCATCACCGACGTCGAGGGATGCCTCGGAGTCGCCGTCCCTTCCCTCCAGGGGTGAGGCCACGCTGCCCAGAGTTGATGGCCTGAGCTGGGAGGCCACTGAGCTCAGCCCCCAGGAACTCGTGGAGCTCCCGACAGAATGGGCAGGTGGCACTGCTACCTGCCCCCTGGAGCTGGCGTGCCTCTATAGTGCGGGCATGGTCCTGCCACAGGGCCTTGATCTTGGATCACACCTGCTCTATAGTGCGCTCGTGGCCCTGGGCAGACAGTTCTGCGGCTATGTCCGCATACACGTCCTGGTTCCTGTGGCTGGCATGGAACCGGGCAAGGATGTCCTGCCTCCTCCGTGTGTTGAGGAGACACAGGACCTCCTCAGTGCTGCAAACAAGGGCACGGTGTCTCCCCTCTGTGCCAGCAGAGCCACGTGCTGCCATGCTTGCTGAAGCCCTTCAGCACGCTGCCTGGCATGGGCAGGGGAATGGCATGGCCTCCTTCCTGGTGCTGTGCACCTCGGAGGAGGGTCAAATCGCATTATTTCAAAATAACATTTATTTTGAAATAACACACCTGAACAGTGTTATTTTGAAAAAGTGGACGTTTTGGGTTAAAGTGGGTTTAAGCTATTTCAAAATGACAGCGCTTGTTTCGAAATGACAGAGCCCATCATTTCAAAATAAGATTACGGCGTGTGGACCTAATCTTTTTTAAATTGCAATAACCAGTGTTATTTTGATTTAAAAGAGACGTGTGGACATACCCATGGAGTGGTGAGAGAGTGCTGTTTGTTCAAGTCCCAGGGGGTTGGACTTGATGATCTCAGGAGGTCCCTTCCAACCCTATGATTTGATTTGATTTGACTGGATTGAATTTTTCCCCAAGGCAGAGGCCTAGGGTTTATTCATGTTATTTTGTAGCATGAAGCACGAGTCAGTTGCTGATGAATTCTCTACATTTAGAAGTCTTTGAATCATGATCCAAGGACTTCAGTAACTCAGTCATAGATTCAGGGCCGGCCTGACCATATAGGCGATCACGGTGATCACCTAGGGCACCAGGCTTTAAGGGTTGCCAAATTAGACAGAATTGACATTTTCTTTCTTTGCACGCTGGCCCCAGTGTGGAAGTGCTGGCAACAGACCCAGTCCCGGGTCTGTTGATCGCTCAGTTTTCCCTCACTGATCACTCAATTTAATAAGCCATTTAACAATGCCTCCCTGATCAACACATCAATCCTGGGATGGCTGCTGTTGTTCAGTCTTTTAGGTTTTCAGATGTTAAAGAAGGCAGGCCACATTCCTTGCCTTGTTAGGGGACGCAGCAAAATAACTCCCCTGCAGACCATTATGTAAGCTACCAAAGCACCAGGCCAGGTGAGTAAGAGCCTTCCAGCTCCCTGGGGGCCAGTCGCAAAGCTGGGAACTGGGGCAATAAATGGTGGTGACCCTGGCTGGCTAGGCAGGAATGCTGGGCAGGGAGGGAGTCCTGGTGATGTGGGAGTCTGCAGCCCAGGAGGGGCCAAAAGTCCTAAATGAGAGGGGAAAGCAGAGGGATGATGCCCATGCCTGACCTAACTTGACCACCCATCAACCTGGCCCCAGCAGAAGCTAGGCACACTGGGGGCAAAAAGTCCTGCCAGTGCCATTTGCTGGTTGGGGAAACCATGTGGGGGGAATGCTGATGACTGACTCCTTCCCGGGCTTTGGCAGCATCTGTGATAGGGGGCACATGGTGTGTGTGTGGGGGATGCGGGATGCTGACTCCCTCTGGCTGTAGCAGAATCAGAGCAGGTGCATGGAGGAGCATGAGTCCTGGCTCCAGCCCTCCCTGGCTGAGGAACCCATGAGGAGAGGGGGATGACAGGGCAGGAGTCCTCCTCCCCTGCTCTAGCCCATTAGACCCACTCCTTGCCCAGCTCAGGAACAGAACCCAGGAGTCCTGACCCACGACCTGGGTTTGTGAGGACTGCTTCTCTGCTGCTTTGGCCTTGTATTGGCATTTACACACCCCTGCCATGGGGTGGGAAGGGAGGACACCCAAAACCAGGGGCGTTGCTGGCGCCTGGCACACAGTGCCTGTGCCCCAAATGCCAGCGCCAGCGCCCCAGGTCCTGGTAGGACCTCGCCTCTCCCGGTTTCCGGCCAGATTGGGCCAGGGATCCAGGGTACAGCCGCCCGCACGAGCGGTGGCCACTTCCGGCCTTCAAAGGCTGGGTGACCCCACGGCCGCAGCTGCCCCTCCATGCCCTGACCCTGGCCAGGGGCATGGCCTGCGGGCAGGGGGCGGGGCCTGGGCCCGTGCCCTGGGTCATTGCCCGGGGCAGCGATGCCCCTGCCCAAAATACACACTTTCCAGAGGAAAGTGATGGTCTTAGGTACAAGGCAGGAATTAATCCAGAGCCGAGAATGATAATTCTAATCTTGCTTCTGCCTGATGTAAAGCAGGAGTAATGCCACTAGTGTCAAGGCTGTGACAACAGCACCAAACCCCCAGTGAGGCATCTCTGGAGTTGATGGCTGATTCACACACTGTACCCAACCTTGCATCCGAAAACAGCTTTGGCCTGAGACTATGATGCAAATACCACTAGACATGACTGGAACTGGGTGTGTGTGTATGGGGGGGCGATTGGTTTCACTGGGTGTGTTCACACAGGCTTATTTCAAAACAACAGAGGACTGCAGACCCCCATGAGGTGAGGCACCTGGCTCCGCTTTACCCCGCCGGGGTCTGCAGTCCCCTGTAGACCCCCGCGGGGTGAGGTGCCCGGCTCTGCTTCACCCCGCTGGGGTCTGCAGCCCCCCCCCAAAGCGAAATAGCACGTCCACACTGTGGACATGCTATTTCGTTTCCCTTATTTCGAAGACACTTTTTTGTCTTCCAAAATAAGGTGTTTTGAAATAACACATTATTTCAAAACATCTTGTTTCGAAACGTCTTGTTTCGAAACAAGCACTTTGTGTGTGAACATAGCCACTCTGTTCTGGTCCTTCATCACTTTTATCCTCCCACACCACAGTACACCCACCCCACGGCTGTGTTGCAGACCGCCTGCTTGGGCTCCACCACCCCTCTGCCACCACCACACACCCTCAAACATCAGAAGCTCTTTCAGGTGACACAGACCTCAGCTTGCTTCTTGGGGTTAAGAGAGGAGGAGGAGAGAGGGACCAAAGAACAAGCCAAGGACAGAGGACGGGGCCGGATTTAATCAGGACTCCTGGGATGTATTTGCTGCTCTGGGTGGGGAGTGGGGTCTACTGGTTAGAGGAGGGGGGCTAGGAGTCAGGACTCCTGGGCTTTATTCCCTGCTCTGTCATAGATGCAGGGTGTAATCTTTTGGGGGGTGGGGGAGAATTCAAGTACCTTCTGCAATATGTGCCTCAGTTTCTCTGCCCATTAAAATGAGATGGTAGCTACATGGCACAGCATGAAGGAAGGGGCTTCCCAGCCCACCGTTGACTATATGCTAGGCTCAGCCTGGGGAGAGCTGTGCCTGCTTCCTGGACCTGCTGCTAACTCCACCATTGCGTTGGGAGGGAGTCAGGCCATGCTGCTGGCTCTGGACATGGGCAGCACCACTGGGCTCTGTATGAGGACTGCCCAGCCCTGCTGCTGGTGGCTCCATCAGCTTAGTATTGGGGGTGGGGGTAAGGGGGAGCTACCTGGCCCCTCTGGGCCAGGCTCATTGGCTTCTTTCTTGAGTCAGAGGAAGTAGGGGAGTTTGCCTGGCCCCATGCTGTTGTGCTCTTTGCCCAGCACAGAAGCAGAGTGTGTGTGGTAGGGCTTCATTCTGTGCTGCATATGGGATGAGTTAGGAGGGCCGGTCCTCAATAGGGTGGTTTTGGGACCTGTGCCCTGAATCTTCTTCCTGTGGGTAACAACATTCCTCTTGTGGAGCACAATGTGTACATAAAGAGTTAAAACGTGTCATGATATAGCTTCATAAGAGTGCTGCCTGGGTTTGCCACATGGGAGCAGGGTCTCACAGTCTGGCAGTTCAGTCATTCTCCATAGCCCAGTGTTGGCCACTCATACAGGGGATGCTGGGGTAGGGATGGGTGCTAAAGCCATAGTTTGTCTAGAGTGCCAAAAAAACCTTGGGCTGGCCCTGATTCGAGGTCTATAACAGGAGTGGGTGGTTGAGGTTCTGTGGCCTGCATTGTGCAGGAGATCAGACTAGATGATCCTCTTGGTCCCTTCTGACCTTAAAGTCTATGAGAACCACACTTTAACGTGTGTGTGTGTGTGTGTGTGTGTGTGTGTCTGGGCTGGGGCAAAAAGAACAGAATTTAAGAATGAACAGAAGGCCAGTAATCGAAAGCTTGTTGGAAGGAAGGCCTGCAACCTACTGTAAAAAATTCCTGATTGCTTTTGTATAGATGCCAAATAGGCTGCAAGCATGCTGTGGTACTAAGGACAGAGCTCAAATTCTTCAGCACCAAGAATGCAAAAGTTTCTCACATGAGATAAAGCAGAGACCCTGAGCACTATTAAATCAGGCTTTTGGCTCCTTTCATCTGAAAACATTCAGCCACTAGAGGGCAGTGGTACACAAATATATTCACCATGGAATTACTTGTACTTGCTCACCAATATATATTACAAGGCAATATACGCCCACAGATACCAAGGGCAACAGTAAAGCGCCCGCATAGCAAACGACCTTACTTACCTGTGAATGAAGTGGTTTTCTTCCAAATACTGACAGCCACAAGCAATGTCACGAGCCACATGGAGCAAGTCCAGCATGCAAAGGGAAGAGGGCTGGCTCTACGAAAAGATAAGGTACAAAGCGGGCTTAAAAGAAGAAATGCTGCATGGTTTATCTTCAGAGCTATGAGTCCCCACTGAGTTAGGAAGATCTAAAATGAGGGATGTAGATCAAACGCTAACACAAATACACAAGGAGATGTAAATGCTCTTGTATGCATTTTTTTAACTAGCATAAATTTGGGTAGGTGTTGAAGGGATAGTGTTAGCACCTAATCATACCCACATACCGCAGTTATAGAATCTGAATCACTGAATCTGACCTCTTACAATAGTGGGCCATTTCATTCACTTCCCAGCTTGGGCAGGATTACTCTTTACAGCATGTTTGCCACTGCCTTACACAGTCAAAATTTAAATGCACTTATACCAGCTCCCTTTGGGAGACTACTCCATGATTTTGGTGTTATCTCTGCTCGATTTCATCCCATTATTCACACTCCCGTAGGTCACCCTAAACAATCAACCCAGCCTCTTATACAGTTTCCACATATTATCTGAGTGCCTGAATCCCATCTTGGCACTTACATCTCTCACACGTAGATTTTTAGTTATTTAACTTAATCTCTGTGAGTGTGTCAGTGTGGGGCTTGATGTCCTGTGATAGGAAAGGAAGAGCGCACTCACACGGAACTAGATGATTTACATTGGGGAGTAAGAATAGCCTATGGGTAACATGACTGACAGGCATGCAAGTGACTCATCTTCATGACATTCATTAAAGAGCAACTTCTACCCCACACTTGCTACGCACATTGGCATCAGTTCATCGGTGCTTAGCACTCTAAATGCCCCCTCCCTTCTTGCTGAAAGGTCACTATGCTACACCTGCCACCCTCCAGCTCTAAGCCAGAGTGGATTTTAGCCTAACCACATGACTGGGATTGCCACCATCTTTCAGCTGTCTTGCTGCTTTGCAGCATGCACAGCTAACAGGAAATGTTTGTGCTGGCTGCTACAATTAAAGTCACAGTGTATGTCTATACTGATGATGGCAAATATGCTGCCATCAGTTCACCCTTCCGAGAGCGGATCATGGCAAGTATGAACTCACTGTGCCACTCCCGGAAGCTGACCCCAGAGGTCCTGGGGGTCAGAGGGTGTAGGGGAAAGCCAACAACAAGTGATTTGCAGCCAGCTTTCCCCTAATGTGTAATGGTGGCTTAGAAAGTTACCATCGGTTACGCAAGGAATTTTATGTTCCTTGAGTAAATGGCAGTCGACTGCGGCTGAAACAGCCCCAGGTATAGACTAGGGCATAGCCTTGCCTGAAAAGGTTGGGGTAAACCCAGCTCCAAGGCAGCATCAAAGAGCTGCAGAGCACCCTGCGTTATAAGTTGTCTGAGCAGTGACTTAGCAATGCGGCATCACCCCAGTTAAGCAAAAAGGGTGGTATAGATAAACACATATATCCTGTCCATGTTCTATTAGATGCGTGATTTGTTTAATATGCACAGGGACTACTGAAGTGAGCTAATATGTAGGAGAAAAGGACGCAGCTTTTATTTATTTTTGCATAAGTTGTCCCCTGAAGCTTGACTTTTTGATGGAGGATAGCTTTTAGTTTTCCTCTGCTGATTACTGAGCACTGAACAAATGGCTAAAATCATCAAAAAGAGGGTGCTGATGTCCTATCATCTTTTCTTAAGGGCCTCATGCTTCAGAGGCAGGTGCAACCCCCTCCTCACCCCTGGGACCTCTGCTGAGCTGCCCTGGGGGAAACTGTTTCCCATCCCCAAATATGCTAATAATAAACCTGAGCATGTGGGCAAGACTCATCAGTGGGGCACCCAAGAAGGAATGCTCTGTAGTAACTCAAAGTTCACTCCATCTAATATACCACAACAGGTCATTGAGCACATTTGTCAAGCTCAGTCTTGAAGCCAGTTAGGTTTTTTTGCCCCCCCCCCCCCACTGGAAGGCTATTCCAGAACTGCACTCCTCTGATGGTTAGATCATCTAATTTCAAGTCTAAACTTCCTGATGGCTAGTTCATATCCATTTGCTCTTGTGTCCACATTAGTGCTGAACTTAAATAAATCCTTTCCCTCCCTTTTATTTATGTCTCTGATGGGCTTATAGAGAGCAATCATATCTCCCTGTCTTCTTTTGGTTAGGCTAAACAAGCCAAGGTCTTAGAGTCTCCTCTCATGAGGCAGGTTTTCCACTCCTTGGATCATCCTAGTAGCCCTTCTCTGCACCAGTTCCAGTTTGAATTCATCTTTCCTAAACATGGGGGTCCAGAACTGCACACAATATTACAGATGAGGTCTTACTAGCACCTTATATAACAGTACTAACATCTCCCTATCTCTATTAGACATACTTGTCTGATGCATTCTAGGACTGCATTAGCTTTTTTCATGGCCACATCACATTGGCAACTCATTGTCACCCTATGATCAACCAATAAGCCCATGTTCTCCTCCTCTGTCACTTCTGACTGATGTGTCTCCAGTTTATAGCAAAAATTCTTGTTATTAGTCCCTAAGGGTATGTCTACACTTACAATTTAATTTGAATTAATGAAGATTAATTCAAATTAAATTAATGCATAGTTACACTGGCTTTCACTAACTCAAACTAAGGAGTCCCTTAGTTTGAATTAATGAAACCTTATTTCAAAGTTATAAAACTTCGCTTAACTTCAAAGTAAGGGTTAATTCAAACTAATTAGTTCGAATTAACCCAGTGTAGCTGTGTTAATAGAAACTAGCCATTAGTTCAAATTAATGCTCTCTGACCTTCTTCCCCCCAGGGTGCCTTCCTCTTTCTATATATTGCATGGGGGCATGGCCCTTCTTGGGGGCCATCAGACCACATCTCCCATGGTGCCCCTCTCCTAATTCGAACTAGCAAGTCCTGTCCATGGACATGCTGGTTCGAGTTGGTTTTCCTATTGGGGCCATGCTGGTTCAAATTAATTTAATTTGAACTAATCATTATTAGTTAAAATTAATTAGTTCAAATTAAGGTAATTCAAACTAACCTTCTAAGTGTAGACATAGCCTAAATTCATGACCTTTTACTTCCCACTATTAAATTACACCCTATTTCTATTACTCCAGTTTACAAGGTCATCCAGATCTTCCTGTATGATATCCTTATCCCACTTTGCATTGGCAACACCTTTTGACTTTGTGTCATCCTCAAACTTTATTAGCACCCTCCCAGTTTTTGTGCCAATATCAGTAATAAAAAGTTTAAATAGGTTTGGTTCCAAGACTGATCCCTGAGGAACTCTGCTAGTAATTTCCCTCCAGCCTGACAGTGCACCTTTCACCACAACTCATTGTAGTCTCCCCTTTAACTAGTTCTTTATCCACCTTTCAGTTTTCACATTAATCACCATCTTTTCCAGTTTAACTGATAATGTCCTATGTGGGACTCTATTAAATCCCTTACTGAAATCTCAGGGTATGTCTATACTGATGGTGGCAAAATAGCTGCCATCAGCCTGGTGTTCCAGGAGCAGTTCGCAGCAAGTCTGAACTCACTTCTCTGCTCCTGGAAGTCAGCCCCGGAAGTCTTGGGGGCCAAGAGGTGCATGGGAAAGCCAACCTCAAGGGATTTGCAATTGGCTTTCCCAAATGTGTACCAGCGGCTAAAACAGTTGCCGACAGTTATTCAAGGAATTTTCCATTCCATTCGTAACTGCTGGTCGACTGCTGCCAAAAACTCGCTCCAATGTAGACGAGGGCTAAGTATATTAGAGCTACTGCATTCACTTTGTCTAAAATATCTGTTATCTTCTCAAAAAAGGCAATGAGATTGATCTGGCATGATCTACCTTTTGTAAAGCCATGTTATATTAGATTCCAATGACCATTCAGTACATTAAGATTAACTACTTTCTGTTTCAATTTTCCTCCCCAAGACCTTGCATGCTAATGTGGTCAAACGAAGAGGCCTCTAGCTACCTAGATCACTTTTTTCCCCATTCTTAAAAACAGGAATTATGCTAGCAATTCTCCAGTCATACAGTACACCCCTGAATTTACATCTTCATTAACATCCTTGCCAAAGGGTTTGCAATTTTGTGTGCTAGTTCCTTTAATACTCTTGGAGATTATCTAGGCCCACCAATTTACTCCCATTAAGCTGTTTGAGATTGGCTTCTACCTTGGATGTGGCAATTTCTACCTCCATATCCTCATTACCATTAGCTACCTTATCACTATCTCATTAAAAGCAGAGCCAAAGTATTTGTTTAGGTAATGGGCTATGTCTAGATCAGTGGTTCCCATCGGTGTGCTGCAGCAACCCCTCAAGTGTGCTGCTAGTGGTGGCGGGGTCTGACTCTTGCTAGGGTCTGGGGCTGCCAGCAGCAGCTAGGTCCAGCTTCGGCCATGCTGTGGGGACCATCAGCGGCGGAGGGACCTGGTGCCGGCCAGGAGCTGCCTGCAGTGGTGGGGTCTGGGGGCTGCAAACAGTGGCAAGGTCCAGTCTGGGGGCTGCTGGGGGCAGTGGCGGGGTCTGAAAGCCATCAGCGACAGCAGCAGGTTCCAGCTCCAGCTGGAGAGACCCCAGCAGCAGCAGGGTCTGGGAGCCACCACTGGCAGCAATGGGATTTGGCCCCTGACTGGGTCCAGAGTCTGGCAGCAGTGGCAGGATATGGCCTGGGTCCAGATCCTGGATCTGCCACTAATGGCAGCGTCCAGCGCCGGCCAGGATCCTGGGGTTGCAGGCGGTGGCAGGATCCATGGTGAGGCTAGGCTGGGCTGGGTGGGGGAGGGTTGACAGCACCCCAGTGAAGCTGATGGGGCCCAGCAGGAGCAGTAGGGAGTCGTGTGGGGGGGGGCACTCAAGAGGCCAACGTGAGCAATCGGGGAGGAGAGGGGGCTTCAGGTAGGAGGGGGCCCCTTTGGGAGGCAGGGAGTCACAGCAGAGGGGCAGAGCGAGTGGCAGAAGGAGGGTGGGGGAGAAGGTGGTGCTGCCTGAAGCTGGGATGGGGGAAGTGTGTGCGGGGGGAAGGGGATGGAGCGGTTGGGGAGAAGGAGGCTGCTGAGTGCAAAGGAGCTGCTGAGGGGAAGGTGCCACATCATGTCCGCCCTGCCACCCTGCATAGCCACTCCTTCCCTCCCTTCCCCTCTCCTCTCTTGCCACCCCTGGCCTGCTCCCCATCCTGCCTTGCCCTGCTCCCCACATGGCCACCCTTGCCCTCCTTTGCCACCCTTCTTTGCTCTGTGCCCCACACTGCCTCCTGCCACCCCACATAACTACTCATGACCTGCCCTCCCCTTTCTTGCCACCACTGCCCTGCTACCCCTACCAACCCACATATAGTATTTCCCTACCAGTGTGCCGTGGGTAATGAATATTCATGATTAATTCAACTATTCATGAGTTAATGGTAGTGTGCCTCAAAATAACTAGCGGGATCAAGGTGTGCCACAGCAAAAAAAAAACAAGGTTGGGAACCACTGGCCTAGATTAGCCTTAATTGCCACACTATTATCAGTGCTGAGTGGTCGCACTTCTTTTTTTTTTTTCTTCCTATTTTTATGACTATAGAACTTTTTACTGTTGGTTTTAATTCTAGTCACAAGGTCCAGCCCAACTTGCCTTTGGGTCTTTATCACTTTACTGACCTCCAAGAGTTCATTTCTTTACTGACACCTCCCTTGGCTGAATTGAGCTCAAATGCAAGCAAGATGGAAGGATAAAGCCAGAAACTGGGCTGATTGCAAAGCTTTTCCATCCTTGGTCAAATTTCTTATACCTTTTATTTTGGGTAAATTGAAATTGTAAAGCAGATGTGACTTATCAGCTAATGACAATTTATCTGAGTAATTTGTCTAAAAGAGTTTTCAAATCCATGTTGTGTGGGGAGCAACCTTGAGGCATTAAAGAATTCACTTTACAGATGTTTACAGCTTTTATTCCCCAGAGGAGAGGAAGAAGCCACCTGGAAACTGTATGATCATGGTCACCATTCAGAGCAAGCAGTGCATAGGAAGCACTAAAGCCACTTCTCCCCTGGTTAGGGACAACCTCTCTAAAGGTGAAGGTGACCACAGAACAATCTCTGAGTATTGTTCAATGAAATCACTACTCTGCACAACAATCCACAGGATACGAAAGAGGGGAAATTACTTCTCATCTCCAAAAGCCATTCTCTAATTGCTTTTCCATGTGAGAAAGGGATCAAACAGAGCTTTGAGCCTCATCTGTACAAAAACAAGAATTTTGTAATTTTCTTAATATCTGTAGGTTTCAGTTCCTGGGATTTGAGCAGCTCAATATGTTCAAATCCATCAAGCTTCTCTCACTGCTGAGCAGGGAAGTACAGCCCCTAAATAAAACAAGCAAGGAGTCTTGTGGCACTTAAAGGTTAACAAATATATTTATTGCATGAGCTTTCATGGGAGAAAATCATTTTCAAAGCATTTGAAAAAGTGGGATTATCTCCCATGAAAGCTCATGCAATAAATATATTTGTTAGTCTTTAAGTGCTACCGGATTCCTTGTTTATTTTACTGAAATAGACTAACACGGCTGCCCCTTTGGATCTTAGCGTCTAAACAGACATTGATCTTCATTAGAGGTGGGGCAGAATAAAAACCAAGTGCTGGGTGAACAATGGAGGCAGCATTCTCCTTCCCAGAGGGGGCACCCAAAAGTGACTCTGACAGCGAAAGATTGAGCTGCACTGGGACTTTTGCCTGGGGTCTCAAATAAGAGTGATCTGTAGCCCTCAGAGTGAGGATGGGTTAAAAGTAGAGCTCGATTGTTTGGATCCAACTTTGAACTTTCCCAAAGTTTAGTAATGTTCAGAACTGAGGTCCTGGTTTGCCTGAACTTTGTAGTTTGGGCCCTGTGTTTGAACTGCCTCTTTGTAGTGTTAGTGAATGATCTCCAGTTCAGGTCCAACCCTAGTCAAAAGTGGTGAATGTGGGAACTCCTCAAGCTGCTAGCATGGCTATCCACTGTTGATATAACTATTCTGTACCACCTACTGGAGACTGGGAAGAGCAGGGCAACAGAATGAAGGCCAAGGAAGAGACTGGGAAGAAAGAAAGGGATAAAGGAAGAAGGAAGTAGGAAGGAATGAATACTTGTTTCATAGAATACAGGCACAGTGAAGTCTTCCATATTCCTTCATTTCTGTGTGGACCTTGACTCTGTATCAGCCACTAGATGTCAAAGAAACTGAGCAGAGTAGCAGTTGATATGGGGAGATAAAAGCATTGACCCATCAGGTGGCATTAGAGCCCTGCAAATCTGCAGATATCTGCATAGATATCCTCAGACCATTTGTTGTAGATCATGGGGGGATGGCCTGTTTGTAGGACTGATCACCTGTTAGGTACAAGGGGCAGCTAGGAGGACTCATGTAGGCAGGAAGGCAAGCAGGAGGGACTCATCAGCTGTTAGGCAGAAAGGGACCTGGGAGGATTTATGAGCTGTTAGGCGAGAGAGGGGCTCATTAGCTGTTAGGCAAGGGGGCATGGCTGGTCAGTTGTTAGGCAGCAGGGCCAAAGACTTATCAGCTGTTGGCAGGGGGGCTCATTAGTTGTCTGAGGTGGCAGAGACTCAACAGCTCATGGAGGGCTGGTGGCTCCAAAATAGGTGATGAGTAGATGGATGTGGACAAATCTAAAAGAGGAAGAACAGATTGCAGTGGGGTGGAAGTTTATTGCTGTGGATACGGATTGGATGTGGAGCCATATATTTGTATCTGTGCAGGGCTCTACGTGGCACTTATGACCAGTGTAAGGGCAATGAAAAGACCAAATCTTCAGATCAAGCAGGGCCTTTTATCATCAAAAGTGACTGTTAGATTTTACTTGAAGAAACAGGTCAAAATGCCTGCAGCTCATGATTAATCTCCTTGGTGCTTCTCCACAGAGATCCGGTCACTTCTGATTTGGTTCTCTCTCTCATTTAATCAGCTAAAACAAGAACTCCATTGTAGAGTGATGGTGGGCCCAGCTCCACATCATTTCTGTTTCATCTGCCAGGCAGCACCTCCAGCAGGGCTGCTTCCCCTGGCATTAGGGCTGTGGTTCTGTACTGAATCAGTGGAAAGATGCCACCTGCTGCACCACTAACTCTACTTCCCATGGCTCCACATCAAGAATAGAGCTCAAGCTGTAAATATCAGGCTTTGGCTCTGACCTACCCCTATGCTCAGCTCTGCTTTGAGTCCAGGGTTCCAATGTGGGCTCGCCTGTAGCCAGTCGCTGCTTCATTGTGATGTCTGACAGCACCATGATGCAAAGTGCTGTAAAGGAATCAAACTTGATGCTGTTTTAGAAATCTCTGTCCAGAGGCATATTTCAAACCCCCATGGTTCAGAGTGTTTGGCCCCACAATGTAGTCAGCAAAGACTTTCATGAGTGCTTAATCTAGGTTATGGCTTAAGGGGAACCTGTGTCATGACATCACACAGCATAGGCTATTTTTAGTCAGTCTTAGATGCTAGAGCACCAGGGAGAACTACAGGGTCTGTTTGTGTCTAGTCTCAATACCGAATTTCTTTTGTTATGTCTTACAACCATGTCCTCTCTCTTATCTACTGCTAGTGGTGCTTAGGATCCAGAGTTTTGCTTTGGGGCAAAAGAAGGATGCTGACAATCTGCCAAGCTCACCTCAGGTGCTAAGCTTCCCCAACATCTAGACCTGTTTGGATTCAGTGGTTTCAACTAGATTCTAATCTATTTTGCTAAAGCATCAGTAAAGTTTGGCAGGTGCTGCCCATTTACCAGTACTGTTTAGTTGTTCTGACACAGCACTTTCCAGTGGTTCTGGTTGCACTGGTAAAGGTTCTAAGAACATAGGGCACTCCAAACAGCCATAGCAGGATTTTCAATCCACCCATTCAAGGAAAGAGTCTTGTCTTGCTTATTTCAGTTGGTGTGACTCCACAGACTTCATTGGAACTACACCTGAATTACACCAGTGCAAATGAATCAGCTCCAGTTGAACAATGTCTTCTTCCTGAAGTAGGTGCAGGCCTAAATTTCTCTTCCCAATTTTTCAACACACTGTTTAATTCCCTCTTTTTCCAGAAACAGGCTGGCTGATGGCTTTGGGGCTCATTAGTAGTTTTCTATATAACTGTCTTTTGTTCTTTTTTTGATATTACCAATGGTCTGAAAAAAAATCACCACCTTTTATGGGTGTAAGGATTTTAGAAACAGTAGACATAGGCCACGAAAAAGCCACAGAGTTTTTGAAAGGGGTAAACACTGAGGAAAGCTCACAAGTGAAGCCACCAACTCTTACCACATCAATGACTATGGTGATGAGTCCAAAGGGGTACTGTTTTAGTCTATTTCAGCAGAACAAAACAAGAAGCCTTGTGTCATTTTTAAAGACTAACAAATTTATTTATCGCATAAGAATTCATGGCTTTAATTCACTTCATCTGATGCCTGATATGGAAACTGCAGTGTGTCAAATGTATATATAAACACTGCAGGTTCCATTTTATGCATCTGATGAAGTGAGATTATACCCACAAAAGCTTGTGCAATAAAATAAATTTGTTAGTCTTTAAAAGTGCCACAGGACTCCATGTTTGATCAACCATGCTGTACTTTTGTTAGCTCTTTCAGACAGGGACCATCTTTTTTGTTTTCTGTTTGTACAGAACGTATGACCATGGGTCCTGACCCATGACTGAGCCTCCTATGTGCTACTGCAATTCAACTTCAGTTCCTACCATCCTGTATTTGAACTAGTGATCTAGAGATGAAAGGCTCTATTTCCTTAATCAATCCTTTATAAAGTAGGTTGGAGATGTTTCAGTTGTGTGGGATTAGAGAGATTATCTAGAGGACATCTCACCTTCCATTTTTTGTCACATTGTATCCTTGTGGCAATTGCTTCCATGGCAAAGTCCCATGGGAGAAGGATTTATGCTATTTAAGAGCTCCAGTGTGATAAGTGATGTATGCTTAAAACAAAATAAAAGCCAATCACAGTTTCTGCTTTTCTTCTCCCTTTCCCATCTGTTCTGTTCCCCTCTTTTCTCTCTTCTCTGCCCTGTACATGTTAGTCTGCCAACTGACCCATCTTCCCTGACCCCCATGATATAATATCTGGCTGCCGGGTGTCCACTCTTCCCGGCTTGTTTCTCTCCTGGAGCTGCCTGGCTGCTCCAGACTCACTGGTGGCTCAGGATTTTGAGGGTGGATTCTCCTTCTTCTCCTCTTATAGAGGAATGGACCTTATAAAGGCAGCCAGACTGGCTCCTCCTTCTAGTCTTTGGAGAGCCTGGAGACCTGTAAAAGCAGCTGGAATATAGCAGGAGTTTCTGGCATCATCTGACAGCCAGCTCTGTGAAGGCCACCAGCAAGTGCTTTGTGGATTATACTTGTCCCTGACTACCATGTGGGACCTGTTGATCTAGCATCCAGTCTCTCAGAATACAAACAGGTCACAGTTGTGTTATTCAGGTAGAATTAACAGGTCAGTAGTGTTAGCTTGTTTTATTTTAGCTATGTGCAATGCTTGGTGAGCTCTTAGGAGAGGAGCCATGAAGAATGTCAGTGTGGTTAGAGGAGGAAAGACTGGCAGGCAGGGTAAGGTCCAGGAAGCAAAGCTAGTAGAGAAGTAATCTCCCCACCCCCTTACCGGTCGAGGTCGTGTCTCTCTCAGGAAGGATTTCAGGTCCCCTCCAGCCATGAGCTCCAGCAGGATGAAGCGTGGCAGTGTCTGCAAGCTGACCCCGATACAGCGCACAATGTTCTGGTGATTGAACTTGCTGCAGAGAGTGAGACTAAACTGAAGGGCAGTTTTGAACAAATAGGCACCTTGATGTAGCCAGTCAAGTTACCCTACCACAGAGAAGCTTTTCTTTCCCCGAGGAAACAACACATGTAAAGGGAGGTGGAGCCAGCCAGATATAGGTAGGGTCTGTGAAACTACCAAGTCTAAGGTATCACTGTTAGTAGACCAAATGCCAATTAGAAGCACTACTACTTTGGAGACAATGGCCTGATTCTCTATTCACCTGTCTCTGTGCTTGGAGCAAGAATGGAGGATAGGAAGGAAGGCCCCTTTGTACTCCCACATGCACAGCCTTTGGGCCCTGGGAAGCAGGGAACAGCCACAATCCACTGTGCTCTTGGCATGCACCTCCTCTCCCCCACATGCTACCTTCTCTCTTCTGCTTGGAATTGGGAGCAGGACTGTTGTAGGGTCACACCAGAAGCAATAAGCAGACATGAGAGTCAGTTATGTAGGGGGCACTGCCCAGGCAGGGCCCCAGCTCCAACACTTTCAATGCCCCTTTGTGTCTCCAGGTCTTAGTAGAATGGAAAATTGGCTACCTGGGATCTGTGACTCAGTCTCTTACTCTGTGTAATCTTGGCAGGGCAAATTATTTAATGCCAAAATTCTCAGAACTGTCCATTAATTTTGGGTGTCCAACTAAGACAAGTAGGGATGGATCCTCTCACGTGCAGCACTCCAGATCACTGCAAGAGGTAATTATGTTTGAAAACAAGGGCCCTGGTGTTCTAGGTTGGGCACCTAGAACTTAAAGCATCTAAACTCCATGGACCCTTTTAAAATATTGGCATCAATGTCTCCATGCCCAAGTTTCACAATCTGATTTTGAAAAAGAAAGTAACAATGCCCACCTGCTATTGTCAACCCCCCTTTGATGTCTGTGAGTGAAAAATGCAGAATGAATGTGTTAATTATCCCACTGAACACTTTTCATTTTGTAGGACCTGTGCTTGGCCATGCATGACCTACAAAAGTCCTTGGTCACCTTTTATTAGCACACCTGATAATAAGAGCTTCCATGAGGAAATCCAGCTCATCTTGCTCTGAACACACCTCTGGCAATGTCTGGAAAAGATCAGGAGAAAAAGTGTTGAGTCTCATGATGATTTTAGAGTCCCAGACCAAACATAATCTGCATTATCCCTTTCTTGCCATAAAAAAACTCCCAAACCAGCCTAACATGCTACTGTTGGACTGGGCTGTGAAGCCCTATTGGTAAGCATGGGAGATTGGCCAGCAGATCAGAACATTGGTCCACCAAGCACATATCCTCTTTCTGGCAGTGGCCTATAGCCAAACACTTCAGACGAAGAGGAAATACCCCATAATGCAAACAGTTAATTGGACAGTACTATAAATATTTGGGAATCTAGTGTGTTGAATCTGACACCAGGCTTGCATAGATTCTTTCCTGACCACCATAATCAGTTATTCCTTTGCTGGAAATCTGCATTGAGTGTTAGTCACCTTGATTTTAAGGATGATGTTAATAGTCAAAGTTTATACTAATGGGTCTTCATATGACTCTACAGACCGATTTGGGAAGAATGACTTTTACCATACTGAAAAAAACAACAAGGAGTTGTGTGGCACTTTAAGACTAACAGATTTATTTTTTGCATGAGCTTTCGTGGGAGAAGATCCCACTTCCTCAGATGCTTCGAAGATGGGTGAACTTACAGAAAGGAATGAAACTAAATGCAAGGGGGTGTAAAACATAGGATCAGGTCATAAAGTAACAACAAATCAGAGCAGTTTACAGGCTCAAACCATGGGAAGCCTGAAGTCAGGGGTAATTTGACTTCAGGCTTCCCATGGTTTGAGCCTGTAAACTG
>ML682058.1:6788108-6879615 GCA_007922195.1 Podocnemis expansa
TGCCTGCAGCCCCCTGAGGAAGCGAAATAGCAGGTTCACAGTGTGAACCTGCTATTTCGTTTCCTGCTTTTTTCTTATTTCGAAATAACATTTTGTTAATTCGAAATATGTTATTTCGAAATAAGGCGTTATTTCGAAACAAGTTGTTTCAACGCAACTTGTTTCGAAATAACCATGTGTGTGTGAATACAGCCTTACAGTCCAAGTCCCTCTGCCTAGTAGCATCTAGGCTCTCATCATTCACTGCTGCTGTTGTGGTTGCTGATGTCACTCTCATTGCCAGGGATCCAATCACAAACTTCTAAGGAACTTCCTCCAGCCCTCATGTTTCCCATATTGCATCAGTTAATATCTAGTCTAAAACACTGGGGTATCCCACAAAATATTTGAGACCCTGAAAGGTTCAGCCTGGGGTCTGAATTACTGCATATCATGCCTACAAAAAATTAAGGAGACCTAGCTAGAATCCATCCCACACCACAGAAAGAATGAGAATATATATGTGAGACAGCGTATGGTGTGAAGTATGGGGAAAGCAAACAGATGAGCTTACCTAATAAGGGAGATATTTTTCCGAGGCACCTCTTTAAGATCACTAATGGAGGTGGTCTTTCCTGCAAAGCAGTAGTTGGGATTATAGTCTGTCATAATAGTTGAGGTGCGCAACCTGCTCAGTTTGTACTCGGGGCTCTGTAATTCCAGCTGCATAGCTTGCAGCTCCTGGTGTTTCCGGCGATACACTAGAAATAGAGCACAGTGAGCCAAGGATGTCTCATGAATCAAAATAAATAAAATTAGTGGCATTTTTAAATTTAGCTGTATATGGAATGCGTACATGCAGAAGTCTGGGTGCTTCTCGAAAGCTCAGTCTGAATCTAGCTCACCTTGTTAGGTTTAAAAATTACATTAAGGACAAGTTCACCCATGAAACTTTCAGTCTTTCTTGGGTTGTTTTCTTAAAGATTGCTGGGCTTCACACAGTATTGATAGACATCCAACTTTCCCCAAGTTTAAGGGTGCTTGATGTAGGCATTTGGTTAGCAGCTATCTTATGAGGAAATTGAATATAATTCCTGAATACCTAGTTGCATTGTATTACAATGTTCAAAAATCCCCATTGAAGTATAATCTCCCCTCCTAATGAAGGAGTGTAAATAAAATAACTTTGCTTTATGAAACTCCTTCTTGATTCTCATAAGCAGGAAGGGAGTCTAGAGGGGTGAAGAAACCCATGTGCTTGATTAAACGTTTCTAAGGCTTGGTTCAGATTTGGAGGAAAGACTGAAATCAGTTCTTATATTCTGAAATCAATTCACTCAGCTGTCATTGTTAGCTCCCTATGCATATGGAAGATCATTTTAAAAATCACAGATTAAAGCCAGTCTTGCTGTGAAAGTAATTGGCGTTGCACATGAAAGCTTACAAAGTAGGGCCCAACCACAGACAAGTTAAAGCAACAGTAATTTCGTCACTGACTTCATTGGGAGAATGAGGGGTTAAAGTATAATTTGGTGGGCCCTGGAACCCTCCTAAATTTCCAGGCCTCCTTCCTGCAAGTCCGGGCCCCCCTCATGCAGGTCCAAGCCCCCCTTCACCCAACCCAGCTACTGCCCCCAAATGCCTGTCCCACCACCCCAGCTAGTGCCCCTCCACCTACCCCTACCCCAGCTACTGCCCCCCACCCACCTGTCCCCCACACCGGCTACTTCCCCCCACATTCCTGCCCTCCAACCCCAGCTACTGCTCCCCCCACACCTGCACCCCACTCCAACTACTGCCTGCACCCCAGCTACTGACCCCCATCAGACTCTTCCCCCATCCCAACCCCTTCTTCCCCCTCCCGCGTGCTTTCCCTGTCGGCTGCCCCAACCCCAAAACCCCCTTACCCATGCTGCTGAGGTGGCCGAGGAGCCGGGCTTGGAGGAGGAAGTCTGCAGGCAGCACTGGGTGGCCAGGCCTGAGACTGGGTCGGAGCCGCACCCGCCGCTGGGCCCAGCAGGAAGGGGCAGAGCCACCGCAGGCTCCAGGGGAAGGAAGGGCGGTGGGGCTGAGCTCGCTTCAGCCCGCAGCCCCCAGCCAGATTGCTCCGTTCTGGCGCCTTCTTTCTATTTTTAGGGGCCCCGGAACGCAGTGTTCCTGTGCGTTCCCCTATTTTTAGAGGGCCTGCAATGCTGCCCCTAAAAATAGGGGGGCATTCTGGGTAATTTTAACCCCTGGGGAGCACAGTTTGGCCCAAAGATTGTGGATGTACTGGGTCTTATGTCCGCTCTGATAGATAAGTCACTGAGTGGAAGAGTTTAAGTGGAAAATCTCCACTAGCAAAATGGGGGTGAGGTGAATTTAATGATCAATTATCAAGCCCTCATCATTCTCCTTTCACCTTAACATTGCTCTTGCTTTGATTGCTCAGATTTCTGCTTATTCTTAAAATGGGAATGATAGGGATGGCCAGAAAGAATTTGGGCTATTTTTCTATTCCCTGATAAGTAATTAGATCCATTTTAAGAGGTTACTGCCAGGACAGAAACTGTACATCTGAAAACATGTTTATATGTTATTACTAACACCTGAAATAATACACAAATCTAATTTACTTGTATGCATCTGATCTTCTCGGTCTGTGGTATTTTTATAAAAGATTTTCTACAAGGTGAACAATGAAGTACAGTGGCTTGTTTTAATTACTGATTCTTAGGTATTAACACAATAATCCTGGTATGTTTGCAGTAAAAATGTAGGCAGAGACTTGTTTAAATAAAAATAATTTAAAAAAAAAAAAAAGATTTTATTGAAATTCTTACAAAGGCCATGAACATCCATGTTTTACTAAACCATAATTTGTAAAACTGGAATGTAGGCCAATGTTTTCAAACTTAGGTAACTAAATGTGAGCACTGCAATTTGTTACAGGTATTCCAGCCTCAAAGAGACTTGTTTTCTTTCAACGCACTGAGCACCCACAGCTCTCTTTAAATTCAGTGAAAATTAGAAGCCATGGTGTGACAGCCCAAACCACTCAGCAGTCTCTCATTAAGGATGCAATCATGAAAAGTATTGCAATGCTGCAGTCAGTCACTGGAATGACCTTGCAACTAGCTAGTAAAGAAAAAGGAAAACATAGAAGGCATTTTAATTATTCCTGGTTACCAATTTATAGCAATATGTGCTGCCTGTTGAAATATAAAATGTAAAAGTAATTGCTCGAACTACATGAAAAAAATCTTGACTTTTTCAATTTTCCCTTCACAAGGAAAAATGTCCCTAAATTGGTTGTTTTGGCTAAAAACATTTGTCAAAAAAAAAAGGAAATAAATGAGCTTTCATTAAGGAAAAATACACAGCTTCAACCCTGAGTCCTAGCTTAACTGGCTTGGGTGAGGAGCACAACATGCTGCAACATTTGCTGTTCTGGCCACATTTTGCTTTATGAGATATTCACCTATCATGATCCCAGAAAAAGCCAGAATGAGGGCGGCAACCAGTGCTGAAGTCACTACAGACAAGACCAGGGAGAGGGGGAGATGATTCACGGGGACAGCTGAAAGAGAGGCATGAGAAAGGTAGAGTTACTTGTTTAAAATGATAGTCCCTATGGTCATTTATTTAAATAGCATATTTTTCTGTCTCCCTTCCCATTCACTCCACCTGTCATGCTTGCTAAGAAACAGAGGAGAGCCTTTGCTGTAATGGCACCCAGATCTGTGACCTCCAATGGCTCATTGTTTCACTTTCCTCAATTAAGTTTGCTGCCATAAAAACAGATGGCTTCCTATCAGAAAATTAACATACACACTCATTGTATATGAAAACAAGGGCATAAAAAACAGGATGGAGGAAAAGAATGTTAAATTGTCAAGGACCTGATTTCTACCATCAATGCCAGGTCATAGGAGAACAACTGCAGTGTATCATCTGCTAAATACCTCCACTTTTAGGCAGAAAAAACAGATGACCTCTGGTGGGGAAAACAGTACTGTATGGCTGCAGTCATAGCTGGTTTGTAATATCCCCCTTGCAATATCTACCATTTAATCATACTTATGGAGTGCTTTCCAATCAAGCAACTGATGACCACCACCATACCCAGGTGCATTTGTCTGATTATCCCCATGTTGCAGAGGAAGAGACTGCAACATAAATCACTTGAACCACATTGCCAGGTCAGTGGGAAAGCTGGGAATAGGATCAAGAAGCCCAGGTTAGAGTGCCTCGTTCCACCTGCTGGACTCAGTACCGCTTCCAAATGTACAAATGTGGGGAATGCCTAGTCCTAGACCTCTGAATGTGAGCTGCACAAATATATGCCTGTCTGCTTGCCTATGTTTTACATTCAGCACTCAAATGAAACACTGACTGGGATTTTCCTTCTTGCTTTCCTTTGCTAGCCTTTCTCCCATGATGTTTGCACCTCTTTCTGCTTGAGACACTTCGTATCTGTTTTTTGGGACACTTGGGTTAGGGTTGAGCTTAGCTGGAAAATTCAGAGGTGCCATTTCAGAAGGGAGGAGGCAATTTTCAGTAGAGGCTGAGGAGCACATGCCCCTGGAATTTCTTGGAGGTTTTGACGGATAGAAGGTAAAAGCCTCTAATCATCCAGCTACCTTCAAAGTTGAAGGCGTGTGCATGTGCGGGTGGAATCTCATTGTGCTTTTCCTAGGAAAAGCTGAGACTTTGAAGCACAAGACGGCAGCCCCAGTGCACTTGCTGGGTAAAGGGTGCTTCACTGGTTCTCTAGCAATCAATATCCTGACTGGGGACAATCAGTGATGAGGGTGTACAGCAGCAAATGAGATGAAATTCTGCTCAATTTGCTTTAGCCCAGAGATCAGATGGCTCTCTGACTGCCACAGGTTTCAGGGAGCAAACCCAGTTTCTGGGCCTGGAGCCTGAGCTACTCCCAGGGTAATCCCAGGTCGACCCCCATGGGATGGACCCTAGGGGGTTCCAGTCCTATGCAGGGACCTGCCTTCCTGCTGGGCCAGGAGCAACAATTAACATGAAATTAACATGCGCTATACAAGTAAGGGAAAATACCCACACATCCCCACAACTAAATTACAGCCCTGGGAAAATTTCTGTTCTCTTTGGGATAGGTGAATGAGAGTTAATTTCAGATCAGGGCTTCTCTCTCTGATCTGCGCCAGGTACAACATCAATGTAATCAAATACATGCTTTTTAAGGGGCACTAGGACCCAAAGATCACATATCTTGGCCCTTCAGTGCAAACAATGCTTCAAGTGCTGGCCACTGACCCAGGTAGAGAGAGTAAAACACAACAGCAGTGCTGCCCCATGTGCCAGCTTCCACACCACTGTGGCACACTGCACTGCACATGCCAGCAAGAAAGAGATAATTAATCAGAGTCAACTTGAAAAAAAGGCTAAGTGCTCACATGCTGCCTTGCAGGCCAGATTGTTTAAAGATGCTTTCACTATGCACTCACCCATACACATTGCTACCTATCCCAAAGGAGTCCCCTCCTCCCTGCACCTTCTTACCTATGCAAGAGACACCATCGTCAGCCAGGTCTGTCCCAGGCTCACAGAAGCAAATGACTTTTTGAGTCTCCAGATCAACACGGCACTCATCGAGCTCACAGTGGCTGCAGTTGAGGTGTAGTTTAATAGCCACCTCTCCATGCCCCTCTGTCACTAGAGAATAGATGAAACAAGCTGAGTTTGTTATAGTAAAGATAATCCAGGAGTGAGAGGAGGTGGACTGCTGCATTATGGGATGGGGAATGCACAAATGTGGCGCTCAGGTGTTCCACATCAGCTAGGATGCGCTTTGTCTGAAAAACCTTTCTTGACTCGTATTCAGCCCTCTCTGCTGACTGCATCTGCAAGTTCTCACTTGCCTGAGGACAGGAGATTGAAGGAATCTCAGCTAAGAGTTTTCATTCACAACAAAATTCCTCTTCTAAACTCTCTTGGACATCTCTGCACTGCAGCTAAGTTGAACTAGCCCTACTGTGGGAATGTGACCTCAGAGTCCCAGCCCTGTAGGGAATCCCCCCAGTGCAGCAAAGGGTCCTACTGGCTCTGTGCTGCCTCTACAGAGTACAAGGGGCATTGTGGGCAGGCCAAGGGAGAAAGTGTTGCCCTATGGGTTGAGGGAATGCAAATTAAGGCAATCCTTAGGAATTTCTTAGTCTGTGCTGGAGCTGAACCATCCACAGCCGATCCTGCTGACCCACTGGGGGAATGAAGTCCAAGTCCTCATCTTTTAGGGCCAGCACAAACTGGGAAGACTGCCAAGGAAGCACGCTCCACCCACAGGCACTGGGGAATGCTTCACTGCCCTTTCCAGCAGCTCCCTCAGCTTGAGCTGGGAAAGTTCTAATGGGGGAAGAGTTAAGTGCAACATTTTTTATAGGATGACTCTCAGCTTCCAACACTAACAGCAGTATGACGTACAAATCACAGACTGACAGCCGGGGAGAGAAGTCTGCTAGATCATTTAGGCCAGTGATTCTCAACCTTTTGCGGAGCGTGACACACTTTGTAGTACACCAAGACCCTACAAAACACACCAGCACAGCTCCTCAGGCCAATCCAGCCATCTCCCCAGGTCTCCGTGATGCACTTACTGCTGTGTCGCAACACAGTAAAGTGTCCCGACACAGTGGTTGAGAACTGCTGATCTAGTCCATTCTCCATCCAGGACAGGATTGTCCTTGGAGACTGTCATAAACCAGGTGTGCTCCAACTTCTTTGAGTGACAACAGTCTTTTACTCAGGCAACACACACATCCTGGCGGTAGCTCCACAGATCCACACTTTCCATGTTTGCCAATATCACACAACCCAACACTCAAACTCCCACACATTTCCTCATTTAACTCTGCCTTCTCCTCCCCCCTACTGGCTGCTTCCTTATACACATGACAACAATTTGTTTCCTGCAGCAGTGGTTCTCAGCCAGGAGTGCCCACAGAGGTCTTCTGTGGGATACATCAACTCACGCAGATCTTTGCCCAGTTTTACAATAGGCTACACAAAGGCACTAGCAAAGTCAGTACAAATTAAAATTTCATACAGACAATGCCTTGTTTATACTGCTGTATATACTGTACATTGGAATGTAAGCACAATGTTTATATTCCATTTGATTTATTTTATAATTATATGGTAAAAATGAGAAAGTAAGCAATTTGCAGTAATAGTGTGCTATGACACATTTCTAATTTTATATTTGATTTTGTAAGCAAAGTAGTTTTTACGTGAAGTGAAACTTGGGGATATGTAAGACAAATCAGACTTCTGTAAAGGGTACAGTAGACCAGAAGACAGAGAAAATTACAAGTGTCTGATGAAGTGGGATTCTTGCCCATGAAAGCTCATGTGATAAATAAATTTGTTAGTCTTTAAAAGTGCCACAGCCCTCCTTGTTTGTTTCGTTTTTTAGAGAACTACTGCTCTATCATATTTTCTTGTGTTCATTGTCCAGCCCAGTTTTAAATGACTTAAGAAATGAAGCTTCCACCACTTCTCATGTAGAGACTGCTCCACAGACTTAGAGATCTCACTCGTATGTCTCCAATAACCACCATTTTTTAATTTGCTCCCTTTTGTCTTCTTACTCCTAAACAGACTACATTAAAATTTTTCTCTCTTTCCTTGGTATTCACAGTGACACTAATCTACAGCTTCTATCTAACAATAACAAATCTTTTACAAATGCAGCCTACTTCAAACATGACGGAAACACACGAGAACAGACTCCTGACCAATACCAATACCTTTTAGTGCTGGGGTGTATAAAGTACCCAGTGGACTAATAAAGGACACACCATCCTCCCCATCCATCTCTGGATCATTGTCTGCTGCAGCATTGCCACCTATGTCAAATCAGAAGGCATCTTAATGTACTGCGGCTCATTAGATCCAAAATACAGTTAAGAATTGCAACATGCAAGCAAATTCACAGTAGGAAGCTTCCAAATGAGAAAGGGGAATTAATTGGTCAAAATATCTAGCTAGGTTGTTTAATGGATGGCATGGAAGGTTTATTGAGAGTGGTATGGTCTTTCACTTCTGGGATTTCAGTTTAATAACCCCTGTGGCTCCTTATGAAGCAAATTAATCTTTCAGCTCAGTCCCAGGCAGACCATTATCCACAAAGCACAAACATCACCTTTAATGATTCGGATGCTGTGCAATATAAACAAATCTTCCTATACTTTCACTTGGATGGCAGACTGGATGATGCCAGTGCTTAAGAGTTAATTCAGCACAGTTACTGATTGGGGTATGTACTCCACCAGCACTGATCTGCTTTCTCTCCTCCTCACCCTTGGGCCAGCGTGACCTACCTGTGATGGGGTACCGAAAAAGCTTATATTGGGAGATGTCCAAGTGTGCCTTGGACAAACAGAGAATCTCAGAGATGGTGCATAGGTGACATATTTTGGTCTGTTAACATGCATAGATGCCCCCTCACCCCCCCCACCAAAAACAGAGGGTTGTTTTCCCACTTTCTTCACATTTGGCAGGGAAGAAAATAGCACACTGCAAACAAAAGCATCATACATGAGGCACTCTTGAAAATATCATTACACATATCATCATCACAATGCATGTGGTCGAGCTAGGCATTTAGGCTAATTACTTTCTTGCATTTTTTTGAGTCTACCGTTGACTTGATTTCAAGCCACAGTGACGGATAACTAGGGGCAAGAAGTCCATCACAGTGAGGATGGATGAAGAGATGGGGAGCCATAGGGACTAATTATGGGCTCTGTAGCTGTCCACACCATGGTGACTGCTTTCAGTTTGACCCATATCAGTAGTAGTTTATTGTCATTACCATCTGATGGCTGCCCTGGAGTCTATTAGAAATGAATTATTGGCCTCCATTCAGTTCCTTGTTGATGAAAGCCACTTTCATAGCTGTCATTAATCTCCCCCCCCAGCCCACCATGATAGTCTTAGCACAAGTGCCCAGCGTTGGACTATGGAGACCAAAATACCTGCCTTGCCCCTAGAGGGCCAACCCCAGTGATGAGGCATGCTGGTCTTAGGGCAGTGTGTAGGAAGCTTGGATTGCCACTGCCCATGCTCAGTCTCCTCTAAGGTTATGTCTACACTGCACTGTTAACCTGGGAATTGGCACTAGGGTCTGAGCACCTGGGATTGCCTCCCTTGGGTAAGAGCACCTCCATAGCAAAGCCATAGCTGGCTATTTCCACATTTGCACATACGTCTAGGGGAATATCCCATGTTTTTTCATGCTGAGAGATAGTAGGATTTCTTTCCCAGTCACTTGTGGGAGAATTTTCTCTCTGTCACAAGGAATGGTTGGAAGGGAATCAGAGGACTGGAGCTGACTTACTCTGTGCCCTCACTGCATTGCAGATAGGTTTCAGCTTGAATTAAAGCAGAGTCAGGGCTCTAGCCACTCTCAGCTGGGTTGGCTAGAGTGGGCTTAAAGCATCTCCAGATGCAGATGCAAGATGTTTTTCCTGTGTGGAGGGTAAGAGGGGTGAAGGCTAACACCCGGAGTAACTGTGCAATGTAGACATACCCTAAATGTAAAGACTGGCCACCAGACTTCATAGAACAAGCCCCCAGATGCTGGTTTTGTCAACAAGAATGCAAAATTATTGCTCCTGCTTCTTTTGCATCATGGCCAAGACATGAAAGGCTTGATATACAGTCATGTCTCAAGAATCTCAGCAGGATCTTGATGGCATAGTTTTCCAGCATGCAAAGCCAGGATTCCAGCTGAAGAACTGACATCTGGCTGTTTGCTTAAAGGCTAAACAACATACATTCATTCAGAGCTAAAAAGGCAACACATAGACATCCTATTACATAACAGTCATATATACTAGCTAGAGGAGAATTTCTGATCAGTGGTTTGCTGACTGTTAGCACTAAAGGAGGGGAAGGGACACCTTGAACATGAAGCCACTTTACCTATATATCCTCCGCCTCCTCCACCTGAGGAGCACCCCCCTCCACCCCCTCCGAAACCCCCTCTTGTCTCCCACCCCCACTTCTTCATGGCCTGGGGGCAGGATTTTCCTCCAGTTGCACCTTCCAGCAAGGACTTTCCTGACCACAGGAAGGAAGTGTTATCATTCCAGCCACCTCCACCACCTGCAGTTAAGAGAAGATAAAGCAGCTCATGTAAGCTTCTGTTACAGTCACTATACAATGGACATATATTAGCAGAGTGAATGCTTATTCAAAACACCTCAGCTGCAAGGGAGAGCACTATATAGTGGTTAGAGCTTGGGATGGGAGTCAGGAATATGTATTCTATTGCCTTTATAGCTCTAACTGGCTGTATGACCCATGGACACAAACTCTCTCTGCCTCTTTTCATCCATCTACAAAAGAAGTATAATACTGTAATGAGAGCTGGTCGGAAAATGGTACTTTGACATGAAAAATTTAAAGAGATGAAAAATGTGTTTGTGCGGTGGTAAGGAATAGGAGTTTTTATTTTTTGAGGAAATTTTCCAATTTTTTCATGAAAAACTAAACCCAAAATTCTTTGAGTTTTCAAAAGGGTATTAGTGGTTTTCAAAAAAACAAAACAAAACAAAACACCCCACTAAAACACTTTTTTGTCCCCTCTTAAAAGCTAGAATTGTAAAAAACATATTCTGGCCAAAAAAAAAAACCCAACCCAAAATTAAAAAAGGGCAATTTTTCTTCAACAACAGGTCTTGACTGAAACATTTAGATTAGCTCTAACTATAATGGGCTTGCTACTGGGTATGTACTTCATTGCCCTCTACAGGATGAAAATCACATATTTTCAACTGTCTGGTTCCATACTGGGGACAGCTGAAACACAATATGCTTTAGCTGGACTGTACCTGCTAGTACTTTGGGAGCTGAAGGACTTAATCATATCCCTGCTGTTTTTGTGAAGTTTCAAGTGGCCAGTATGTGCAGGACAGTGAGAATGGGGAAGCTGGATTGGTCCCTCACCCTCACAACTCCAGTTTTCCACACAGAGCCTGAATAATGTGAGTTTGTGGAGCACTAAGAGTGAATGGCTTCCTCAGCACTGGCAAACTGTATGCAGAAATCTGAATCAGGATGTGGTAGCTAGATTAAATGAAGAGGTAACTTTCCATTACTGTTACCAACCTGGAATCTGAAATATGCTTTTCAAAGAAGAACAAACATTTAACTGTGTGATGGGTTGGACTTATCCTGCATGGGACAAGAAGGGGTATACACCATACCCTCAGCAAATGAAGCTATGTCCAGGGGTTAAAGTATAATTTGGCAGACCCAGAACCCTCCTAAATTGGCAGGACCCCCGCCAGCCTGATCCTGTCCCCTACTCTCCTGGTCACCCCCCAGCCAGCCCAATCCTGCCCCCCAAACACCCCCCTCAGCTGGTCTGATCCTGCCCCTGCTCCCCAGGTCACCCCTATACCTGGCCCATCCAATCCCACTCCCTCCTCCAACCAGCCTGATTCTTCCCTGTCCCCAATTGCCCCCCCTGCCCTTACCTGGCCACTGGCTGCTCCTTTGGCTAGAGGAAGTTCTCACTGAGCATGAGCAGAGGCTCTGTGCATGCTCAGTGAGAGCTTACTCTGAGCGGTAGTTTAAAAAGCTTCCAGCTCGGAGCAGCTCTCAGGCAGCCTCCAGCCAGCTAGGGACTGCAGTTGCTGGCAGTGCATGGCTGGCAGTGTTCCCATCTATTTTTCGGGGCCCCCAGAATGCAGCATTCTGGGTGTTCTCCTATTTTTGGGGGCCAGGAATGCTGGCTCCTTAAAAATATGGGGCCCTGAAATGGTGTTCTGTGGCATTCCCCCTTACTTTAACCCCTGGCTCCGTCCCATTGCCCCTGCTGATTATGCTCCAATTGGAGCCTCATTATAAAATGGAGCAAGCCAGCTCACTCAAGGTGGATTGCTGAGGAGGGAGGATACAAATTGTAGGCTGCCTCCTGAGAGCTGCTAGAGACCCAGACCTAGGAAACTCAGGCAAATAGCCAACTGCCCACAGAAGCCCAGGTGAAGATGGTGCTGTGCCCTCTGACAGCCTTGGAGACCCAGAGACCATGGGACCATGAGACAAGGTAGGAAGTAGCCCAGGAGGATTAGACATTGATCTAGTTGTAGAACTGGGAGCTTGGTCACCATGTTTCAACTGGATCCATGCTGACCCATTGGTGAATACACTTGCCACTAATGGAGACTGGGAGGGGACCCAGTGGAATAGGGAGAACTCTGGTCCCCCTACCCTTCTGTGTGTTCACCTGCCTTCCTCTGGTCATTGGGCCTCAGAGCAACCATACTGACACTGGCCATTAAGCTACATGGTTCAGCAAGGAAAGGCAGCATACTGACTCAAGCCACTAGGCTTTACTACTCTGAGGCCACAGGAGATCAGATAGTCCTTTAACCACCACTCTAGGCCAAATGAAGGCCTAGAGACATTAAGTGACTAGCCTAAGCTCACAAAGTATGTGGACATCAAGAATAGAATTAGGAGCCCTGACTTCCAGCTCTCTGCAGTCCCTGCTACAAAGCATTCAGTTTGAAACATTGAAGAAGCCATTTCCATGCCTCTATTCCCCATCTTTAAATTGGGGACACTAATACTCTTTTTCAGACAAGCTGGTGTGATCTAGTTTGAAATTGTACAGTCTCCCACATCTGTAAGTGCTAAATATCATTGACTGTGATTTTGTTTACTTTTGCTGTGTTCATGATGACTGAAGGTTCAAGGTCCACAATGCTAGCCATCACAGAGTTATGGAAGATGCTTTTCAGTCTTGGGAAACAAAACCCAACCAAATATATGTACATCAAAGTGAATTTCATATTGAAGTCCATTAACGACAGAACAGTAGAATCCGAGAACAGTACTAGACAAGTCTGGAGGGAACAATCATGCCTTGGCAGGGAGATGGACAGGATGACACTAGGTCCTATCCTTCTCTGCTTCTTATGACTCTAAGATGAGACCACAGCAGTGCAAGCTTCTCATAGACAGAGATTGCACTCACCCTGATGTGGCATCCCTTGGCTTCTTTGCAGAGACTGTTAGTCAGGTTGCAATACAATCCTGTCTGCACTAACCAGGGACACTGTATTAGTAGCTATGCAACATAAGTGCTACTTGACTTCTCAATCTAGAGGGATTTCTTCCCTGTGCTGACGATGGTTTCTGAGAGTCTCACATTTTACATCTTATATTCTGTCTGTCAAAGATTTCCTGAGACAAGGTGGCTGAGACAGTATCCTTTTACTGGACCAACTTCTGGTTGGTGACAGAGACAAGCTTTTGAGCTTACATAGAGTTCTCCTTCAGGTCTAGTAAAGAGTTACATGTGACTCAAAAGTTTGTTTTCCTCACCAACCAAAGTTGAACCAATGAAAAATATTACCTCAGCCACCTTGTCTCTCTAATCCTCTGGGACTGACATGGCTACAACTATACTGTGTATAAAGATTTTTACAACAGGATTAATGTTCCTTACCTGCAGCACCTGAATTTCCATTCAGCCCTGGAACAGATGAATCATTCTCCAGCCTTTCTGGATGAAAAGTATCTGTTTTGGCCCTGTAGGCCCTGCCACCACCACCTGCTGCAATTATCAAGGGGACTGGCTCTCCATTCTCCATCTTAATAGAGTGAATTGAGAAATGAAGCTGGTGTTTATGTTGTATCAGACATGCAAATACAAATTCATCCCACACGCTAGCTGCTGCATGTTGCACGAAGCAAGCCCCCAAGACTCCTGAGCAGTTCAAGTGACCATTGCTTTATTCAAGTACCTACATCCAAAGATTAATGGATGTTACTAAAAGTGCTATGTACTACTGTGGAGAACAGCTACTTCAGCGACTATCGGTATTGTACAAGCTAGTGTTGATGGCTTTTGTAAAGCATGCAATATTACCCTATGAGTTACTGTAACAATGACAAGAACTCTTAGGTGCTTGTGTAGCTCAGTACAGTGGCTCCTCTTTGCAGGGGACTGCCACTTTGGGAGCTACTTATGATCGGATGCACATCTTCTGAGCATATCCAAAGGGGTGATTTGGGATGAATGCCTGCTTACTGATTAGCTAAATTTGATAAAATGTAAATGAGAGGCAGTGGACATCAATGGCCTTTGGCTGAAAGGCTATACCTGAAGCAGAACATAAAAGCTGATCTCAATTGTTCTCATACTATCATATAGCAGAAGTCAGAGACTACAGCGCCCTGACTATTCTGTGATTCCACAGCTCAAGCTGCCTTGAAATTTGCCTCTTGCTGTGGAATTGTGCAACAGAATTTCAGCTCACATTAAAAAATACATTTTTAGTTTCTATAGTTTCAGATTTATAGTAAATCTTAAAAACATGAACAGAGCATAAACTGATCCAGTGGCCCTCTCTGAGTCAGCAAGGCAGCCTTAGCCTAAACTCTAGGAAGTATGAACAAGGCCATTCAGGGCCTTAGGACCTCTCTGGATCCACAGCCACTAATTGTAAAAATAAATTATATTTGGGCTCACTTTTGGCCCCCTTTATGCTGTCAGAGCCTTTAAAGAGTTGTTAATTTCAGTGTGAATCAGGCCGAGAGTTCATGGTGCTTCAGGTACATTGTAAGGAGCACTTTGTAAACAAGGATAGTATTCATGCTAGTGTGCAGTATTTTTATATAACAGAATATAATGACTTGGTTCCTGTACCTTAAATATATAGGTTGCTCCACCCCCTCCACCACCTCCTCCTGCCCATTCATGAACACTCTTGTTCACTTGAATCTCCTCTTCAATCACATTATTCTCTCCAATGCACACCTTCTGTATAACATGGTTAGTCTGCAAATAACACAGGCAGTCTGAGGTCAGACAAGGAGTCTCCATTTCACTATACACATACCGTAAGCTCATCAGTTACAAACATGTCAGGTTCCCCCTGTATTGGCTAGCCAGTGGTTGAAACGTGCTTCCTCCAAAACCAAAGGGGATTTTGCCAGTTATACCAATGGGAGCAGAAGCACCTTTTAAATTGTTTTAAAGTGCAATCAGTGCTGATCAGAGTGTCAAATAGATGTCCGTGGCCCTACAAACTGATGTCCTATGTTAATCTACAGAAGAGACATGGCACAGTCCACGGGGGCAGCCACTCTGCATGCTTGGAGGTGTGAGTCCTTTACTCACGTTCATATACTCATGTAAGGCAGGTTAGAAGCTTTGCCCAACAGCTTCTAAGGGGTGCGGCAAGTAATCTGCATGGGTTTTGTATTTGCATGAGCACAAAGAGCATAGTAGCATAGTCTCACTATGGGTGCAGGGCAATATCGGTAATGGTATTTGGGTTGATTTGATCACAAATCTGTCAATATCTGTAATTCTACTGAAAAGAAACATGAAATACTGTCTTTTGTAATATGCTACTCTCTTGCTTGTTCAAATTCTGTTTAGGTTAGTTAAAGGGTAAAAGTTAAGATTAGCAGAAAGGAACTTGAAAGAGGGGCCATCCCCCCTGCTTTCAGCCTGGTGAAATTAAGAAATGGATGGGGGTTAGCTCTGTTAAGAGCTCTGTCTAAGGCAGTACCTCATCACTTGCCTAACTGTGAAAAGACAGATTAGTGACTAGGCTTCTCATAGAGCCTTTCTTCTGTTATTTTGATTGAAGAAGCTGTTTGCAGCTGCTCTGAGTTTAAGAGCTGAAATCAATGAGAGATGAGACCCTCTCTCTAAGCTGAAATCACAAAAGAGCAGCTAATGGATGGTGGACAGTGGGCGCAGCCAGCGGAAGGCTGGACACTGTGAGTGACCCGTGGGCAGAGCCAGTGGGTGGTGAAAATGGCCAGCAGAGGACTTGACAGTGTGAGTGACCCATGGGTGGAGCTGGCAGATGGTGAGAGCAGCCAGTGGAGGACTGAACAGTATGAGTGACCTGTGGGCGGAGCTGGTGGACAGCAGGCAGAGCCAGCAGATGGTGAAAGTGGGTAGAGTGAGTGATCAGTGGGTGGCCCTGGAGAACAGTTGGCATAAGAGACATTTCCTACATATCCTGGGGTTTGCTGGGAGCCTTGTTCTGCACTGATTCTCCAGATCAGTGCTGGTTTTGCTGTTGAGTTCATATGTTCTGTTATGCTGTGTGGGATTATGTGGGAACCTTGTTCTGCACTGATTATCCAAATCAGTGTTGATTTTTGAAATTGTGTCTTTACATTCTTTTATTACTATTAAAAGTTCTGTATACTACAGTCAGATTTGTGCTTGCGAGTGGGGAAGCATTACCCCTCTGGGGTGCCCATGGAGAAGTGCAGGATTTCCCAGAAGACTGAGTGTGGGCTCAAGCCTGTTGGTGCTGTAAATTATTTGGAAACCCCTAGATATAGAACCTGGCCTTGTTCTGCCTCTCACCCTGGCAGAAGGGTTACACTCATGCTAAATCTCATCAGGCTAGCCTAAGTATGAACAGCAGTATAGCCATGCTAGCACACAGCAGAAGGAGCCCATTTGAGCTGTGTGGCGTATAAACCAGCTTGAACCCAATGGGTGTGTAGCTGGCAGGCCTCAGCCATGCTTCCAACTACACAATGTATACCCATATAAGTGTGGCGAGAGCCAGCATAAATATGTGTATGCAAAGGGGTGAATTACCCCCCTCCCAGCTCACAGCATGGATGCAGCCAGTAAGAGTCATCCCCACATTGGCCTGCTCATAGAAACAATCCGGCTGTCACACAGCACTTTTAACCCCTAGGTTTCCATGTGCTTTACAAGTATTGGTACTATCTGCATTTTATAACTGGGGAAACTGAGGTACTCAGCAAGGACACGAGTTGCTCCAAGAGACTCAGCAAGTCAGCAGTAGCTGGGAGTAAAATGATGGCCTCGTGACTCCCAGTCCAGTACCCTGGCCACTAAGCCATACTGCCAGTGTGCTGCAGTCCTGACTGTGAGGGACCACCTAAGGATAAAGGCTGGCTACTAATCAGTGCCCAATGCCACTGCAACTTTTGGGGCCAGGCCATCAGCTAAGTCCACATCAAGTCACTTGGGCACCCCAACCATGCCCAGGTCAGTGACCACAGAGAAAAAAGAATAATTTGGTGACCAGTTATGTTCCCATGGCTCACACCTGTTGTTCCACTGAAGACAATCAGAGCACTAGTGCGTGTGTCAAATGAGCATGATTTAGCCCTGGGAGGTTTAATCTGGTTGGAGGCCAGCCATTAGTTCATTTTACTTTCGGGGTGTCACAAAAGTCTCTCTCTCAATATCCTTATTTATACTTGTGTGAGCACCTGGTTTCCAGTGGTGTCAGGCACATGCTCAGAAGGGACCCATTACAGACCAACTATCCCATCCACACAGCTGGGTCTGACCCTCCCCTGGGGCAGCCCAGCATCCACATCTCACTGTGTGAATGGCTCTTTTCTTCATAACCAGTAGCTCTTGCTTCACTGTAGGGGGTTCACTACCCGGCATCCAGGCTCCACCACGCAGACTGGGCAGAGCACAGCAGGGCAGGGCTGTGGGACTAGGTGGGCATTAGGGGATTGCATTCTACAGGACTTTCCTGCTCTCCAATGTGGCTCTGGGCAGCATCTGCTGCCTGCCTCTGCAAGGCCCCATCCGCCTTCCCTCCCTGGCGCCCAACTGCCTGGGACCTGTGCTGACTAGTGGCCAGACTCGTCTAGCCAGCAGGAAGGGACAACAGCAGGGGATCTCCATCAGACAAGGGGCTCTGAGGGCCCCCAGCCTAGGCAGCCCCCACTGCTGCTTTGGCCTGGCTGGGGAGGGTCTTGGTCAGGGGAGAGAGATGGAGTGGTGGGTGACTGGATAAGCTGGGCGGTGGGGAGGCTTGTGTGTTTTGAGGAACCAGGCATAAAGGTTTATGGGTGGGAGAGGCTGGGGATGGTGTGCAGGACACTGCGCAGTTGTAGCTTGGTGAGCTTCTGGCTCTGCCAATTTGTATAAATAATAAAAACAGTCCCAGGGGGTAGCCGTGTTAGTCTCCTGTTCTAGGCTAGGCAGAGTGGGGCCATGCCACGCCCCATTGCCCCGGCTGACCCCTTGCTCTGAGGACCATCCCCCTCACCCGTTACGTGCTCATTGGCTCCCAGGAGCCCACGGACATGTTTTGGACCAGGCCTGTAAAATAATCTAGCCCTGCCTGAGTTAATAATGTGCCTGGGGTAATGAATCTTAATGGAAATATTTGTCTAAACACAATCCTCCATCCATATCTTCCTACTTTCTTTCATGTGTATTTTACTGCAGGAGAAGAACTTGATGCATGAATCTTGCTAATTTAGAACTGAAGTGTTTTGTTTACTGTAAAGTGGACCCAAAAACTTGCCTGCAGAGTACTACAGGCACAATTAAAAATCCACTCCAGGCAAGAATTAGATTCAGTGTTTGGAATGGGATGATTTAGGAAATGACGAAGTGCAACGACCCAGAGAGACCAGCAGATTACAATTGGATTTAAAAAAAAAAAAAAGCCTTCATTGCAAAGGCATAACTGATTACAATCCAATCAAGTAAAAGTCCCTTCCACAAGTCAATGCAATCTCTTTGCCTCAATGAAAGAATTACATCAGCACTCAATAAATTCTCACTAAGATTACAGTGGGCTGTAATTTAATGACTCCATATATTATATTGCACTGAAATGGCCTGATTATACATGTTAAATGAAAGCCTGAGTTAGGACACATCTGATTCTAAAGGGCTCTTACATTAACCATGTGTGTATATGAGTGTAAGCATGTTGGGATGTTACTTCAGTTTTAGTATTTTCTGTGGTATTTGGCTTGCCCCTCCCCTCTTACCCCTGGTACTTTCCTGCTTGTACCCTCCTCTCCTTCCCTGCTTGGAGTCTGTAACAGGCAGCAACTGCTTTGGTTTCTTGGGCACCAGCCACATAACAAATGCCATTGCCAAGAAACCTGCAGAATATTAAATGCGCAGGTCAAATGCTCAGGTGAAATTTCACAGGGTAATGCTCAATTTTCCTCCATCAGGGCTTCCACCCAAAGAAAATAATATTCAAAGTATCTTTACAACTGCAGTTCTTGGCAGTAGCAATGGGAGGTGACCATCCTATAAACAATTTGTAATGATGCTTAGTAGCAGGGGAAATTCATTGGATTGGTTCAGTAACAATGCATTCAACCTCCCCCATGAACAAAATGGACTTTGTGGGGTGATCTGTACAGCATTCGAGAGGCCCATATCAAAGGTGGGCTGAAGTTGGGATGGGGCAAAGGGAAAACTTCATGAGGCCAAACTTGCAGAGCTTCCCCCAGATTAGTCTGTAGAGGAAAGCGTAGGTGAGGTTGAAGATAGAGAAGGGGATTTGAAATTTACACAGATTCCCTGTGGTGCCGGGAGACCCACTAGAGGCCTGCTTGGGTGGAGCCATTTGCACCATCACTGGCGCTGCAACATCAGGTTTGTCTACACAGCAATTAAACCTGTGCAGCACGCCCAGATTATCTGACTTCAGGGTTCAGGGCTATACAGTTGTGGACTGGGGCTGGAGCACAGGCTCTGAGACTCTCTCCCTTCACAGGGTCAATATGAGATAGAAATAGCAGTCACTTACACTAGGGCAGGCATCTTCTCCTTGCTGGCCTACCAAGATGTATAAGGCATCATCCTTTTGGAGGTCAAAAATCCCCAATACAGACACACCATGGGATCTCACCATGGTATTCTTTCCTCCTTTCCCACCAGCTGCTCCATAGCCTGAGATGCTGTAGTGAAAAGAAAAGAAAAGAAAAGAAAAGAAAAGAAAAGAAAAGAAAAGAAGGTAAAAGTCTGATATCAGATTACTGCAAATAAGTGAAAGTGGTGTAATGGCATACTCAGCTGTGTTACGCTATTCAGCCAGTAGGTGATGATGTGTGTCACATACGATATTTAAGCTAATCTCACATATGCCTCTCAGGACATTACAGGGTTTTATAGTGAACACATCTGGCACATAACTTTCTGTGAAAGCGAAAGTCTGTCTCCAGTGCATACCAGGGAAAGAAGCTTGACCTGCCTGTACCCTACTGTGTATAAGGTGAGCATGACATGGTGTCAGGAATGGTGCCAGAGGAAAACAGAAACAAAAGGAAATCAGGAACAGAAGTCAGAACAGAGTACCCAAGATCATAGGATTTTATCAGCATGCCTCTCTTCAATGTCTCAGAGAACTTCTGCTTTGAGACATTTTCACAATGGACAGACTGGAAGCAGTATTTTGCAAGATTTTCAATTGCTACCAAACCCCACAAGGAAACTGAAGAGATACAAGTATGGTCTGGGAAAGTAGGCAGAGCAGATCTTTAGATCCTTTGACTTTGCTGAAGACCGTCACAAAGACGACCATAAAAGGGTTTGGGCTGTCTTTGATGCATACATTATACCCCAGAGAAATGTCATTTACAAAAAAGCATATTTTTACTAGAGAATTCAAGGATGTGGGGAAAGCACTGAATGTTTTAGAAGCACTCTGCATATATTGGCTGAAAACAGCAATTTTGGAATAGCAAAACATGAAAATATCAGGCTGTTTATTGGGTTAACAGATAAAAGCCTTTCTCAGCAGCTACAACTGAAGAGAGATTTAGCCCTAAGCACAGCTATCTAGATAGCAAAGTAGTCTGAGCTGATGAGACAGCAGAAGCAAGAGAAGCTTGCCAAACATGAAAAACAAGAAACTAGCTTAGAAGCATTTAACTGATGTAGCATGAGAGCTACAAGCTTTATCATAAGACCCATGAGGCACAGAGAGAGAGAGAGAGAGAGAGAGAACTGCTCAGGTAAAAGGGACAAATTCTAGTCGAACACAAAATCCTGACAGCTTAAATATACAAGATGTGGAAAAGAGATGATGCATGCCCAGCCAAAGGCATAAGGTGTGATAAATGCACAAAACATGGACATTTTGCAGCTGTTTGTCTCACTGAGAGTAGCCAAATGGGATAAAAAAGCAAAATATCTTACAAACATTTTTACAACAGATGGCATTCAATAAGAGAACTGCTGGGTCTAGAACCTGGTGACTGTGTTCATATCAAATTGGATTTAGAAAAAGGATGAACAACTCCAGCTGTCTTAAAGGAAAGAATTCAGTGCCCTCACAGCATGTGATGAGACTGATGGTGGATAATTCAACAGGAACCATCAACCTATTTCAGTTTGCTCCTCAGAAAGAGGATCAACAGAGAAAACTAGGGATGGGAGATGCTGAACAAAATGATGACACAAAGATTCCAAACCAACCACAGCCAGTCATTGCAACTAATGGACAGCCAGATCAAGTTCTTGTATGTTTGGGTCATGTAATTAGAAAACCAGTCTGATTCAGAGACACTTAACAGGTTGCTCTATCCTGAAGTTCAAAGACAGTATGATAGTGTACATTTTGTAAATACTAAGCATGTGCAATTTAAAGAGGGAGAGGCTATGAAATGCTAAACTGTATTACACAGGTAAGACACAAGGTGGGTCTGTGTGTAACATGCCTTCTTTAAACTAAGCTTAGACATAGCTGCCAGAAGATCAAAGGAGCTTCTAGTGCAGGGGCTGGCAACCCAAAAGACAAAGAAGAGACATTTTAAAAAATGTCTTCAATAACTGAGTGTTTTCAGAGTCTCAATGGGTGTAACCTCTGCGTTGGGGGTGGGAGGAGCTGGGACAGGTTGCTGCCGCAGGGTCTGCTGGCAGGCTTGGGGAAGAGCCTGGAACCAGAAATGGGCCCCCCGCAGGGTCCCCTTGGTGGCAGGGGATGGGGGCCCTGGAGTCTGGCATGGGCCACCTACAGGATCCCCTCAGTGGTGGGGTGGGATGTGTGGCTGGAGCCCAGAGTCTCAAGGAAGCAGCCAAAGAGAGGCATGCGGCTCCAGAGCCTCAGGTGTTCTGTGAAACACCTGATGTGTCTCTCCGGGAAGGGAAAATGCTGTGGTCAGTCCATTTCTGGTACAGAAGACTGACATGCTAGTAGCTGCCCTAGAACCTACTGTGCACCACAAATATGTGACAAGCAGGCTGTAGGAGGAACTGCAGATGGAACAGATTTATCCTTTCCTTTGTCAATAGCAGACTCCACGATCACACTTGCAAAGAACAGCACTCAAGTATTATTACTAATTTGTACTCCAGTAACACTTAACAGCTGCAGAAGGGGTCCATGGCCCCATTGTGATAGTTTACAATCTAACTACTTCAAAATCCAAAGCCTCCTTGGAAAAGAAGATTGTGAACTCTGGATATTCATATCCTTTACTGGTCCACAGAACAGGTACAGCAGGGCAGCTGCTGTAATGCAAGTGTCTCTCACTTCTACTCCAGAGCGAGAACAGCTGATGCTGAGCCAGGACCTGTAAACATAACCTTGTTGTGTAGAGAGAGACTCCTCTCTGCCAGGCTGTGCAGTCCTTTTTATCTTTAGAGTGAAACACAGGAAAGAGAACGCTATAAACATGAGATTCAGTAGGAGACGCACATAAGCAGACAAAAGGGGAGAAACTGCATCCATAAGGGTCTCACACAAAGAGTGGCAAAACCATGTGAAGGAGCAAGAGGAATACAGTGGCGTAGGGAGAGACTAGACTGGCAGGAACAAGTTCCTGTGTACTTTTACAAGCAATGGATACAAAATTTCCAGAGGGGTAGCTGTGTTAGTCTATGTATGGCAAAAACAACAAGAGTCCTGTGGCACCTTTAAGACTAACAGATTTCTTCAGGCATAAGCATTTTTGCATCTGAAGAAGTGGGCTGGAGCCCACAAAAGCTTATGCCTGAAGAAATTTGTTAGTCTTTAAGGTGCCACAGGACTCCTTTTTAAGGCATGCAAAGTCCTCTGGCATTTACTTTTAGTGTGTAACATGCCCCTGCTCAGTGTGATGCTTTGTCCCTCTTGAGTGGTGTCTGTGTAATATATAAAGGGTGAGTAGAGTTGGTCTAGAATTTTGGACCTGACATTTCTGGTCATTCATTGAAAGTGAAGCTTTTCATGGGAAACAGTTGGTGACAGTCAATATCCTGATTTGAATTTTTTTTGAACATGTTTCAAAATTGTCAGAAAATCTTTGACATTTCCACAATGAACAGTTTCTTTGTAGAGTATAAAAAAAGGCTTCTCATTATGAAATTAAAATTAATTTATGTAACATATTTTTTGAAACTGTAAGGAGATGTTTCAAAATGACTAAAAGAAAATATTTTCATTGACCAAAACCAATTTTTTTGGATGTTAAGATGGTAATTTTTATTTTTTTAAATTTTTTTCCCCCCCAATTCAAAATGAGAAAAAATATTGAATTTTCCCATGACAGGAAAACTGTTTCCCATCCAGTCCTAGCAATGAGCCTGCTACGGTCTTGGGCTTTTAATTCAACCAGAGAGTTGCATATTTTGAAAAGCAGAGGATCAAGATACAGTCCATACTGCTGACAACCCATCCAAAATTGTCATATTACAATTATGTCCCTCAAATATTCCCGGTTTTAACTAATATTAATAAATGTGCCCCTCTCTAGCAGCATTCATCCATGTACCTCAAAGTAATTCAGAAATATTGGACTAAGACAGTCTACCGCCACTGAAAGACTACTATGAATCTTGTGTCATTTTATTGGGGGATGGTTTTGGACACCCAGAGCCAAATTTAAACCTGGTGTAAGCAGACTGACTTTAGTGGTATTACAGACACAACAGGGTGAAAATGGCTCAGCCAGAGAATGTCACTTGCCCACAGTGGCAGAGGACTCTTTAGCACAGGGGTGTCAAACACATGGCCCATGGACCTCTACCACCCAAGCCCACAACTGTGCCCTGCAAGATCACACTCTTTCCCTAACAGAGAGAGGTGGTCTCGTGGTATCATGGAGTGCAGTCTCACACACCCAGTACCCCGTGATGCTGCAAGAGTGCCAGGTCTTACGACAAGGAGCTCTGGGTATACCAGACTGCATGTCATGATACTGTGAGGCAACAATCTCTGTTAGACAGAGAGTGTGGTATTGTGGAGCACAGTCTCCCATACAGAGTGCTTGGCAGTGCTGCGCGAGTGTAGGCCCTAATATTTTGATTTATGGTATGTATGGCCCACTTGATGTACATTTAAGTAAAATTTAGCCCACCATAGCAAATGAGTTTGACACTCCTGCCCTAGCAGATTCCAGAATGCAACCCATGGCAACTCTAACTGCTAGACACTTCTTCCTCTAATTAAACTAATCGAATTATATTATTTAAGGAGATGTGCCTTTCCTTTACTCCTCATTCCTTCAATTTTGGCTCTGAACGTCACCTGAGACGGCACTACACTTAAACAGAGCACAAAGGGGAGTGTATATGGAAATGGCTGGCCCTGCACTAGAATTATTTCCCCAAACGACCTTAAGCAGCTTGTTTGGCCCAGCCTCATGTCCTAATGATGAGTATGAAAAACTGAGGCTTTGAGATTCTGCTCTGTGGCAATCAGCATTGAGTGAGCATAATGTTGAAGTAACGGGCAGGCCAAGTGCCTCATAAAGCAGATGAGATCCTTGGCATATGATGTAATTATGTTGGTGCCACTTTTTGTAACCAAACCAATCATTCTTCAATAAGACTGCATGGAGGCAAGAGAGAAAGCGAGGGACACGGACTAGGGTCCCCTGAACAGATGCTGTAAAGACCAGGAGATTACTGAGCTGATTTACAGCGGGATGTTGTAACGGTTAATGAGGGGCACCATCAAGCTAGGCAAGCTGACAGGGCTAATCGCCTGCCACTAGGAGCTATGTTTTTTCTATTTCTGAATGGATTTCACATACAACAATAAAGCCAGGCCATGTGAGAGACTCCTTTAGTGGCTCATCCCCAGGCTGCTGGTGAATGTGAGCAGCAGATGCATTGATGCCCCCTAAGAGCCTCAAAAGGAGCCAATCGCTGTTTAAACAAACAGATTGTTTATTGTTTGGTTTATATTGTAAACCTCTGCACCAACATAGAGCCTACTCAGGCATGCTAGCACATCAGCTTGGGGTACTGAGGTCAGAGGCAGCTTTTGGGGTAAGCGAAGCAGGCGGTGGCCTCGGGCTCCTGAGTTGTAAGGGGGCCCCATAGCTGCCGCCTACTTCACTTACCTGTGTGCTTGTGGGGTGGCGGAGGACAGCAGACCACCACGTCCAAAAGCTTTGCTGCCCACCTGCCAGACCGGCCTCTCTCCAACAGGAGCGGAGCAGCGCTCCCTGCCTACTCCCAGCTGGTCATGCCTCCCCAGGGGGAGGGAGGAGAGCGGCTGGCACAGAGCTGTGGCTTGCCGGGAGTGGGGCCCCCTGGAGCAGCCCACTCCGAAGAGTTTGGGTCGCTTTGCCCCCAGCCACCCCAGGCCTGGAAGTGGCCTGAACTCTTCAGAGCACGCAGCTCTAGGGGGCCCCATTCCCGGCAAGCCACAGCACCACGCTGGCCGCTCTCCTCTCTCCCCCTGGGGAGGCATGGCCGGCTGGTAGTAGGTGGGGAGTGCTGCTCCGCTGCCACTGGAGAGAGGCCGGTCTGGCTGGTACACTGGCCAGCGAGCGGCAAAGCTTTTGGACCTGGCGGTCTGTGGCCCCTGCTTCCCTCCTGCACCCTGTGAAGGGTCAGTTAGGGTGGCAACGGGGGCGCAGAGCCCTGGTGAGGGCGGCAATGGGTGTTCATAGGGGGCCTCATAAAGGGCCTTCGGCTAGGGCCCCCAATTACCAAAGGCCGCCTTTGACTGAAGTCTAAAAGACAGGCAGAGCAGATCAGGAAATCCAGAGGAGGGACTGCCATACATTTCCATTGGACTCAGCAGGGCCAGCCATGAGTCTGTCCCAAACCCTTGGGAAGGGGCTGGGCATCCACTAGGGAGGATCCCCCTAGCTTCTCCCGCCCTTTTGGCTTTTATTGTATCGTGACTTACGGGTATGGAGGAAGATGTGAATCTTTGGGGGATCTGCATGAGGAGTGGACAGTGGATTTGTAAATGTGCTGGAGAGACATTCCATACATAGGCAGCAGCAAGGAGGATGTAATGGAGATAATTTTGAGACAGGGAAAACAGCAGGATGTCAAGGCGGCACCACTTTGTGAACTGAATGAGCATGGTCTCACTGGTGGGTGCAGGGCATGATGGTTAATGGTATCTAGGTTGATTTTTATCACAGATCTGTCAATATCTGTAATGTTACTGAAAGGAAACATGAAATACTATCTTTTTGTAATATGCTACTCTTGATTGTTCAAACTCTGTTTAGATTAGTTAAAGGGTGAAAAGTCACCATTAGCAATAAGGAACTTGAAAGAGGGACCAACCCTCTGTTTTCAGCCTGGTGAAGGTAGAAAGGGGGGGGGGTAGCATTAGCTCAGTCTAGAGCTATGCCTGAAGCACCACCTCACCCCTGCTCCACTGCCCTTATTCTGCCATCTTGCACTGGCAGAAGGGTTACACATGGGAGTAGGTCTTGTTTTTTCTCATCCACTTCTCCTATATCTGATCATAGCCCTGGATGTGAAGGGATGGTGGATTTCACAGAAGCTCCAGAAGAAAATCTGACAACAAAATACATATTGCCTTGTTTTGCCTGATGCTGCTGGTCTTTGCAGTGTAAAATCCAACTGGGTCCAGATCAACACCCCCTTGGTCTCTTGAGCTGAAATAGCTCTGGTCTGGTGACCTTCAAGGCAGGTTGTGTGATGTAGCTGTCCATTGACACTGCTGTTGAGCATGGGTTTTGCTAGGGCAGGAATGGGCAATAATTTTCATAGGTGGGCTCAGAGGGTGGTGGAAAGATGGCCCTGGGGAGCCAGTCAGCACAGCAGCAGATAGTTGGGCTGGGAACCGGGGGTGTGGTGGAGAGCTAGCCCAGAGCCAGCCTTAGGGGCAGCACAGCAGCAGAAAGCCAGTTACAGGGATGGGGAGCCCTGGAGAGCTGGCCAGGAGTCATGGTGGGCTGGCCAGAGCTCTCAGACAGCCAGATCCAGTCTGCCGGCTGTACCTTGCCCACTCCTGTGCTAGGGGCTGCTGTTCATGTCAGAGGAGAGTTCTGATGAGGGCTCAACATCCTCTGGCTACTATTTTTATTTTGGTAAGCTGTGATACTAGAAACACTGGAATACCATGCGGCAGAGGGCCCACTGTAATTCATATCAGGTGTAACTCACACATTACCTAAACACACCTTTGGTAAGTAAGTTTGTTAGTCTTTAAAAATGCCACAGGACTCCCTGCTGGTTTTGTCATCACAAGGTGTATCCAACAGATGTTGTGGAAAGGATCATAGCTCAGCTGATGACATTGTCCTCCTGAAAAACCATTGTGGGCTGTATGAATCTCCCTGGCAGCAGCAGGCGACTGTTGCTGCTGAAGGAGGTGGGCGGAGAAAGCTACTTCTTTCACCAGGGAGTGTGGAGGTGTTGGAGTCCCTCACCAGCGCCCAGCTCAGCTCTCAGCCCAGAGCCACAAAGCTTCCCCACACTTTGAGAATCTGCACTGCCGGGCATGCTCTCTGTGCTTCTGCTTTTCTAAAAGCCACGGCCCCACACCTAGCTTCAGAAGGGGGTAAGGGAGTGGCTAGCACCTCTGTTTAACATGCAGAAGGTCCTGGGTTCAATTCCCAGGGGGTTGGACTCGATGATCTCATGAGGTCCCTTCCAGCCCTATGAGATGATGATGATGAGTGGTGGTTCAGGGGAAGGAGGGAATGTTATTATTAGGGAAAAATCCACAGGGAGAGGTCCATTTAAAAAGTTTGAGTACCACATCTACACTGAAGTGAGTGTGAGCTGTCAGCCAGCTTGACAGACTGGTGTATATACTGTCGCTTTGGAGGCAACAAACTTAATTTCTGTGAATGTCCTGTGGGAGTGACTGGACACCTCAGGGAGACATCTCAGGAATGGGGTTATCTGCAAGGCCAGGTTTCGATTGGCAGGGTCTTGAGGAGAGTGCTGGCCTTTCTGTTATAATATAATATACTTTTTTTCCTCTCTTTTTTTAATGGTATGGTGCCTTGAATCTTGACATAGCTTAGGCCCTGCTTCAGCAAATGGCTGATGAAGCAGAGAGCTGTCTCAGAATCTAACCTCAAGCAAAGCTCACTCTTGCTGAGGCTGAAGGGGCTGGGCGTCTTGAGAATGGGACATCACAATAGACTATTTCAACTCCTGTTGATAAGGCACTGGAGGTTAGATATACACTTTTTTTGTAGTTATTAGGTAAATCAATACAAGGAGTGAGAACCTCATCCCTGCTCCTGCTGCTTCACACTGGGTAAAAGGGGTGGTGTGAGACAGAAAATGGCAGTAAGAGCCCCATGTACAGCAGAACGTCTTTCCTCCCTGAATGCAGGCCCTGTGGAGACTGCTGGAGGGCTAATTTCTCCAGATCCCCTTGCATAGGGGCAAAGGCATAGTGGAGTGAAGTGAAGAATGGGAGCGACTGCAGCATGCACTGCTAAATAGATTCTGGACAGTGATGGAAGGCTGTAACTGGACATGGCCCCAGGACTATCTATGTTATGATACGGGCCCCTTTAGCCTCTGCAGGTGCCCAGTATCAGATCGGCAGAAAAATGTTTGAACCCACCATACTAATCACTGCCTCCAGCTGGTTGTGAGTTCTGTGCTGCATCATTTAGGCGTGAAGAACAGCACCTCACTCCAGGAACTAAACACTCAGCCTGTTAGCCATTAATTATTTACACAGAACCTATGTGTGCACCAGGTGTTTTGCGGACATGAAGGAAGACAAGTACCTGTGCTGATGAGCTGTAATTTTAGCTTTACTTGCAATCTGTACTATGCGGCAAAATTGTCTGTAGCTGCTGCGAAATTTTGGATCTTTCTTGGGCTGTGATATTAAAGAAATGTCAGTTTTGTGTGTTTAATTTATTGCCTCACCTCCTTGGAGTTATATTTTATATGCATATTCACTGTATGCCAGCCTTGAAAAATTCTACTCACCCACACACCCCAGGCAAGTCATTTTTTTTTGATAGGTGAGTAAAACATAATTAGTTTTTTTCCTTATCATCAGTCCTCCTGGTAATAGGTGTGCCAGCAGATTTAGTTCCTGGCCTAGTCAATTTCAGAAGTCTGCTATCTGTTCTTTTGTTGGTGTCCTGATATTGGGGACTGAGATGCATCCCCAGGATGGTAATTCCTTTTCAGTAAAAACAAACATGTAAAAATAATAAAATATCTGAATGTGTCAATAATCGGTAAGCAGAACTCAGCTTTGTCTCTGAAAGGGGTAGTTCAACTTAAAAATCCACTGCAAAATAGTTGATTTGAATGGGCAGTTCTGCTTTAATTAAAGCCATAGCACTATGCAGCCCAGTGTTATTTTTTTAGTTACAGTCCATTCAATTTTTACTGCGCTCTTCTATCAAGTAACAACAATTTTTTTCAATACAAGCTTGACTAAATTATCTCGAACCTTGTCTATCACTATTTGTTGACTAGAGCACAGTCAATTAATTAGACTTCTGTTAAACTTAGACTGCTAATTATACCACTTCCGTAGCTGAGTTGCCTGTTGCATAAACCTGGAAAGGTCACAATAACTGCACAATTAGTTCAAGGTAGCAAATATCTACATCAATTAAAATTTGCAGAGGGAAAAAGAATGGATCTAGTTATTAAAAGGAAAACATCTGGTAGTAAATTATTTTAAATTTTTAAAAATTGTCTTTTTGTTAATAAACTACACTGTAGATTCTAAAAAATGAAAAAAATGTCGGCCTTTTCACTACGTACAGTGTTTATTTAGCAGTTTGCATGTCTCTGAGCGCCCCCAATGAAAGAAAGAATCTTGGTAAATCAGTTTAACTTTTGTTTCTAGTCAGTTTCACTTTTGGGATCTCATACATTGGCACAAGCCTGACACTTCATACTTTGCAGGGGAATTATTATTTGTTAACCTGTCTTCCACAGAGTCCCTTAAAAATGTTTCCTAAATTTTATAAAAGCCTGTTTCTAATAAAACCAAAACAATTCAGGGCCGAATTTGACCCGTCAGTGTCTCTAACCATTTCCCTGTCTGTGTCCCCCATTTGTACCTGCTGTGCTGCCCGTCATGGCACTGAAATTAATCTTCTGTGCATGTGCTTGAGTTACTGAGCAGCAGTTTGGGTTTGGTAGAAGTTAGTTATGTGCTGCTGACCCCTGTACACACGTTACTGCTTTCAGGTGAATGGCTGTTAGATGTAAACATGTGCTCTAGTCAGTGAGCTAATAGAGCAGTACCTTAGCTCAGCGAGTGCTGCAAGTGCTCAGTGTGAAATTAGTGCCATTTAGCTGTCAAATGGTTTACATATGTGGTTAGAAAATGGGTAACTTCTTGAGCTGTCAGTCTCTTTTTCATCACTCCTGTTTTTAGAGGGCTCAGAGATGGAGAAACACTTTACAGATACCAAAAAAACCCAAAAAACCAAAAAAACAAAAACAAAAAACCCCCGTCTTACAGAGTTTATTCAATTTTGACATGTTCACGTCTTGCTGATTCTATTAAATTATAGATAGAGCAGATAGTGAGACCTATAGTTAAAGTTGTGCATCAATTCCCATATAAGCCCCTGTTCTCAGTTGCTTATACCTTGCTAAACTGTAACCATTCAAACTAAATTTTCACCTGCTTGGTCTCTGCTTGATTTTTATTTTTAAGATTCAGCAAAACAATTCAGTTATTTCTCAGAACAAAGTAGGGAAAACAGACAGTTTTGCCAATGCTGATTTTTTCCCCCTCAATGACTTATTTGAAGCACTCTCATGTCCCCATTCTTTGGATCACAAACTTGAAATCTGGCACAGAAGTAGCCCAAAGGTCAGAGATGTTCCATTTGGTATCCACATAACAATCCATCCATATTTGGCCAAGTTATAAACTTCTGAGAATAATCATACGTATTTGGCGAGGAGGGAAAATTTCAGTTTTGGTGATATGCCATGAAAATCACAGTCTCTCTCTCTCACCTGTAAGTATTGGTGGCTGGTACTCTCCAGATCTGCACACCCTGGAGAATTCCCTCAGTCCCCACTACAACACTGAGATTAGAGTTCCTATAGGCATCATTGCACTGGGTCTGAGTGGGTCCCTGTGGTCCGCTGGCGCCACATGTGGTGAACAACCACTGATCTAAAAAAACACATACAAAATACACTTTGACTGCATCTTCAAGCATCTGACAAAGTGGGATTTTTCTCCCACAAAAGCTCATGCAATAAACAAATTAGTTCATCTTTAAAAGTGCCACAGGACTCCTGGTGTGTTTTGATTGTGTGACACTTTTGCTGTTCTTTACTTACTGCTCCCTGTACTGGGATCAAGAGGAGAATCTGCTTGAACTGTTTTTAAAGGGCAAAGGATAAATGGTCCCAAGGCTCCTAATAATCCAGCATACCATAACAATGCTTCACATTTCTATAATGATTTCCTTCTGTGGTCTTCAGAGCTTCACAATGAGATATGGTACCTCTCTTTTACTGAGGCACTAAGAGGCAAAGTGACTTGCTAAGGGTCACACAGCAAGTCAGTAGCAGAATGAGGAACAGAAGCCAAGTCTGCTTCCCTGGATATTGGACCATGAATAAGGCAGGACCCATTAATAACTAGGCCACTGCAATTTAACTCTGCTACTGTACCATTTACTAAAGAAGAACATATAGCATCACCTGAGTTATTGGGACCTGAATGAGAAGACTAAATAATTCTGGATAAATAAGGTTTTGGCTAATTGAGTGAATTTTCACTATAACTGATAACGCAAGCAACCATGGCTCAGTTATGGATAACAGGGAGTTTGAGATAACTGAGATTTGTATACCCAGAGGTCACTGGTATGTATTATTTGTCAGATCCCTAGGCATAAATAGCATAACTTCTCTGAGTCCTGGTGGCACCTTAAAGACTAACGAATTTCTTTGGGCATAAGCTTTTGTGGGCTCCTACCCACTTCATCAGATGCATCTGCTGAAGTAGGTTGGAGCCTACGAAAGCTTACACCTGAAGAAATCTGTTAGGCTATGCCTACACTTAGAAGGTTAGTTCAAATTAACTGAATACAAACTAATTAATTTGAACTAATAATTATTAGTTTGAATTAAGTTAATTTGAATTAACACAGCCACACTAGAAACCCTAATTCGGACTAGTATGTCCGTGCACAGGATTTGCAAGTTCAAATCAGGGAGGGGGTGCTATTGCATAGGGAAAATCAAGCTGTGATTAATTCGAACTAACAGTTCGAATTAACACAACTACATTGAGTTAATTTGAACTAATGAGTTTGAATTAACCACCAATTTGAACTTAAGGGAGGTTTTATAGATTTGAACTAGGCTTTCCTTAGTTTGAACTAAGAGAACTCCTTAGTTCGAACTAATGAAAGCAAGTGTGGACATGCACTAATTTAGTTCACATTAAACCTCCTTAATTCAAACTAAATTGTAAGTGTAGACATACCCTTAGTATTTAAGGTGCCACAGGACTCTCATTGTTCTTGCTGCATTCAGACTAACACGGCTAGCCCTTTGGAACATAGCTCCTCTGTAATCATTTGCACCAGCTGAAGATCTGGCCCTATGTTCATAAATTTGCACAGTAGAATCTTGCTAATTTGAGCTTCACTGATCTGCAAACCTCACAATTCACACAGATGGATGCAATCTTTCCCTATTTCTCTGCAATGATTTACCATCAAAGCCAGCACTGTTGTGGGGCCTTCTATTATTAAGACCTCATTAGTTTTGTGAATTACATATGCAACATTTGCTAATGCACTCTGAAGTGGTGTATACCATCAAAATTAAACAATATTTAAAAATAAATGGGCAAACTGCATTTTGGTGTATGTCTCCTTGATTTCTTTATTTGAGGGATCTTCACTTACATGGTAATTCACAAAATCCAGTAAGTTTTTTTTTTGGTAAGATTCTATTGTCATTAGAAATGAAAGATTTAAAACATTTTTAAAAAAAAAATATCTATAACTGTGACTTTGAGCAAGCTATCTACCTTTCTGGCCATGTCTGCAGGGGTTCTGGTCTTCAGCATTCCCGCCAACTCATTATTCAGTTATCTTCCCATCACCCCATGAGATAGGGTGGTATCATTTCGATTTTGCAGAGTACCAGAGACACAACAAGGTTTGCTAGGGACTTTGCTACTGCTCTTGACTTTGCACAGAAGGTGATCAGTTATGGATAAACAGGGAGTCCTGTGGTACTTAAAGCCTAACAAATTTATTTATTTCATGAGCTTTTGTGGGAGAAAAGTCCCACTTCATCAGACACTTTGAAGAAGTTCCCCCATCTTCAAAGCGTCTGATGAAGTGGGATTTTCTCCCATGAATGCTGATGCAATAAATAAATTTGTTAGTCTTCAAGTGCCATGGGACTCCTTGTTTGTTTTACTGAACTAGACTAACATGGCTGCGCCTTTGGAACTTGGCAGTTACGGACAGCAGCCGAAAACACTTTAAATACATAAGGTACATAGGAAAATTTGATAGTGAATGGGAAAAGCTAAACCCACCAAACACAAAAAAAATATCATAGGGGGAAAGAGACTCTCAGAAAATATGATCTTAGGATCTGAAGGTTTTTACAAAGAATGTTTATCTGAGTTTTCATACAATGCTTCTCGGACTGATCCTTCAAATTCTGAGAGTCTTGCACCAGAAATATTTTTTATGTTCGTTTGCTTCATTGCCACAAAGAAAGCTGAGACCTCCTCTCCTGTGAGCTATCAAAGTGACTTAGCATTGTAACATCCCAGCACCAATGCCCTGAAAGTCAGGATACCCAAAACCACAGGAACCCAAAATCACTTGTTACTTTGAAGAATGTAGACCTGTATTTCTAGGTTCTTCTGTTGTACCCTGTGGAACTGATTCAAAAATCTTGGATCAAACTCCTAATTGGGTTAATAAACTGGAGCTTTCAATTTAAAAATAAAAAGAAACAAAGAGCTGTACTGAAAATCAGAGGCAGGCTAATAAATTATAATGAATAATTTATAAATCAATCTCTTTTTTTCCTGTATGTGACTCAGCTGTCATTTCTCAGAGTTATTTATTATTCAAAATTATTTGCCAAGTAATTTCTGGGAATAATTCTTGGCGTCTATCTAGTCTACTAGCTTAAAAATGAATGTTCTCGGATTGCATGCAAAGACCACGTGGAATGTTTAAGCTTGTCCCCTGATTGGATGAGCATTAACTCTTTGAATCAGATTTTCATGATGATCAGTCAGGATTACAAATTAAAAATTCTCTTTCTGTGAAAATTCTCTAATATTTTATTAAATTGTAAGGTTTTTGTCAATGTTCACCTTTGACCCATCAAATAGTTGGAGAAAACAAACACAAAAGATATGCAAGTTGAACCAAAACAAATACAATTCAAAATTAAAATGAATGTTTGCCAGCAAGATTTTGAAGCATTTGTCTGGCTATATGGACAACGTAAAAAGGGTGGAATTCAATCTGGTGCAGAGAGCCTGCAAATCTAATCATCATTTAAATCTTACTAGGCCCTTTTCTGAAGTCTTCAGGTAGTACTTGAGTAGTATCTATCCCTTGTGTTGCCTACCACTGTGCAGCCATTGGCTATGTCTACACTACAGGGCTTTTACTAAGCTGCCTTAATAAGGTCTACTTTAAGCCTGCTTAAAGTAGACCTTATTAAGCCAGCTTAGAGCGTCCACACTCAAAATGCCAGGAGACTGCCTACATCCACACTGGCAGCTGCTTGCCCTAGGAGTGCTGTATGGTGGGTAGCTGGCCGACAGTGCACCACAGCAGAGGTGCCCCTCTCTCCCGGCCACTCCTTTACTACAGCAAGGGAGTGACCACAGCACCCTCCATACTGTGTGTGGGAAGAGGGAGCACAAGGAGCTCAGGCAGCCTGACATGCCCAGCAATGTGCCAGCACAGCACTCCACACCCTCCCTGCATTGCCCAGACTCCTTCAGCTCCGGACCAGGTGCCGCAGGGTACCTGCCAGCAGGGCTGCCCCGAGGGTAGGGGGAGCACAGTAGCTGCCAGTGCCCCATGCTTTGGGGGGCCCCACGGGGCCTGCACCACTGCCCCCCCATGCTGGGGACCGGGCAAGCCTGCCAAAAGCTGTGGCCCAGTTCAGCGCTGCTGGTCCGATCACAGCCCTTTCTGCCACGTGAGCTGCTCTTGGCTTTGTGGCAGAGCAGCAAGGAGGGGGCAGGCGGCAGTGCAGAGCCAGTATTGCTATCCCATGCCCTGATCGCACTGCCTCCTCCCTGCTGCTCTGGCACACAGCTGAGAACAGCATGTATGGGTGGGGGGGATGGCCCGGCAGCACTGAACCAGGCCAACCTTTCGGCTGGCTAGTGGCAGAGGCCTGCCCTTCTCCTGGGCTGGCTGGCCCTGCCCCCCCCCACCCCAGTGCCGGGGGGGGGGGTGTCCCGCAGAGGGCAGTTCGCCTGGGGCCCTGCACCACCCTAGGGATGGCCCTGCCTGCCGGCACAGGGGCAGGACATAGCAGTTGTTAAGACTCATACACCAGGAAAAAGCACATAGAAGAAGGTGAATTCAAATCACCTGTTATCATGGGAAAAGAATCCATAGTCACGATTTAATTCTGCTTTCGCACAATCTAATCTAATCTAAAACAAATAGCAACTGACAGCAGACACCCAGGGGTGCAGCCAACCACAGTTGTGGATGGGGGGGGCTGTATTTAGATACGAAAAACGACAGTGGCGCTCACCCTCCTCTACTTTCAGAAACCGGTAGATGCGGTCTTCTTTTAAAAATCAAGCACAAAGCTACTTTTATATATAGCATATTAAAAGACCAGCTACAACTGCTCTGGTCTTCATAGCCTCCCCCAGACCACTCTCAGAGGTTCTTTAGGGGGACAGGAACCCCCAGACTGTTAAGAGGCATCAGTCAGCTGGTCTCTCATCCCCTCTCATGGCCAATGCCCCTGGCTGTTTGAAAGTTGTTGGCTCAGTTGCTCCGGCAGCCCTACCACCCTGTGTGTGTGGATGGAAGCTAAACCCAGCCATGTGGGTGGATTGCTTCAGGGCTGCAAACCCGGCTCACAAGCACGGTGAAAGACGCAAAGGATGCCCCAAGTACAGCGGACTCCCTATTGCACTGAAGTCCACTCTGATAGATCCTTAGTGTAAACCTTGGTTCACAGCTAGAAGAAAATATCGCTTCCCTAAACATGGGGTTTTCCTTCTTAATTGCTTTAGAAAGAGCCAGCACTTACCCCAGCCTTCATTTCCTGAAGTAGAAAATGATCCATGGTGGCTCTCTGGTGTGTTTGTGTGTAAACGTCCCAGCACTGGGGAAAAAGGTGTCTCATGGCTAAAGCAGATCAGTTAATGAGATTGGTGTTGGAAAAGCAGAGTGTGGAAGTCTGCCCTGTGTCCAGATCCCTGACACATCCTTCTCCCCCTAACTGGGATCCCCCACACATCCCTTTTCTCCCCAGCCCTGATTCCTGCCATGTCCTTTTTCTCTCCAGCCCCAATTCCTGCCATGTCTCTCTTTTGTCCCCAACCCCAATCCCTGCTGTGGCTCCCTCTTCTCCCCAGGCCCAATCCATGCCATGTCTCTCTTTCCTCCCCAGCCTGAATCCCTGGCACATCCCTTCTCTCCAGCCTCTGATCCCCATGGCTAGGAGGTCAATTAAGTCAACTTGAGCCAACTCCTGGTCTACACTGGCTTAAGTTGAGTTAATAAAGTTGACTTGACTTCTGAGTCAACTTTTCAAGTGAGAGTTATGAAGTTGGCTTAAGCAAATGCCAGGGCTTTGTTTAAGTTGACGTAGGGGACTTTCTGAACTCAGAGGTAGAGGGAGCAGGAGCAAGAATACAGCTCAGACTTCTTGGCTATGTTCCATCAGCAATTTTAGTTCAGATTTGCTAGTCCAAACTAAAGAAATCTAAGGTTAGTCTGAACTAACCTCAGGCTAGTTTGAACTAACTGCAGCATTTTAGTTTGAATTAGCTGCGTGTTCTAGTTTGAACTAAAGTTTTAATTCAAACTGGAATATGCAGCTAGTTTGAACTAAAGACTTAGTTTGAACTTTTTAAGTTTGAACTAACCATTGTTTTGGGTATTACATGTGCTCAGTTCGAAGTAAAGTTCAAACTAAGCTAGTAAGTCTGAACTAAAATTAGTACTTATTAAATCAGACTAAGCTTTGCCTAGTCTGAATTAAGAAATTTCTTAGTTCGGACTAGGCAAAGCCTCGTGTAGCCAAGGGCTAAATTAGTCTGGACTAAGCTTTCTTAGTCCAGACTAATTTGGCATTGTAGACATAGCTCTTCTCTTTTGCCAGGCTAATCGTTATGTTAAGAACGCCAATAAAATGACAGTTAGTGATTTGACAAACATTTTAAATGTAATGGGAAATGATTTTGCTATATTAACTTCAATATCATGCACTGAGGAAAATATCAAACCTAAGTGTTTATCTTATACATTAGTTGTCAACTATCTAGATCACCAGTGGTTCCCAAGCTGTGGATCATGATCACACATGGGGTCATGCCTTCAGCAGATGGGGTCATGTTGGTTCCTGCTGTATGGAAGACGTCATTTTGCTCCACGCAGCATTAACTCACAACTTCATCAACTGCTTTGATGAAGTTAGATTTTTCTCCCCTGAAAGTTCTTGTGATAAATAAATTTGTTAGTCTTTAAGTGCCACAGGGGTCCTTGCTTGTTTTGCTGAACTAGACTAACACGGCTACTCCTTTAGAACATGGAAGAAAACTGTTATTAAAAAGGGGTTGTGCTGACAAAAAGTTTAAGAACCCCTTATCTGAACAGTTATGACGAGGGGCAGAGGCTAAAATGATTCTGGACCCAGTTTTGCAATGGGTCCTTAGTCTCTCACCACCTGGGTGTACCTGTATATGTTGGTGCGCTAAGCCTGCTAGGTGTACAGGTATACTTTTGGTACGCTAAGATGGTGATCATGATCATGAGTTGAACTATTTTAACCCTAGCATGTGCAAGCTATAGAATTTTCACAAATGCGCCTTGGGTATGACGCCTCTTCACCTGTACACAGAAAGTTTTTTGACTCTATGACCTGCACATTTCAATGCTAGTGCTCCCAAGTGAATGGATGTATGTGTGCATGTGTGTGCAGAAAGCGCAGGCTCACAGGTGGAGACAAACATCTCATCATCTGCCTGTAGATATTTGTTTCAATATTTATAATTTTATCTGGCAACAAATGTAGCACTTTGGGTATGTCTACACTTACAATTTAGTTCGAATTAAGGAGGCTTAATTCGAACTAAATTAGTGTGTGTCCACACTTGCTTTCATTAGTTCGAACTAAGAAGTTCCCTTAGTTTGAACCAAGGAAAGTCTAGTTCGAATCTCTAAAACTTCCCTTAAATTTGAATTGATAGTTAATTCAAATTCATAGTTCAAATTAACCACAGCTTGATTTTTCCCTATGCAATAGTGCCCCCTACCTGATTTGAACTTGCAAGTCCTGTGCATGGACATGGTAGTTCAAATTAAGGTTTCTAGTGTGGCTGTGTCAATTCAAATTAACTTAATTCGAACTAATAATTATTAGTCCAAATTGATTAGTTCAAATTCTGTTAATTTGAACTAACCTTCTAATGTAGACATACCCTTTCTGTCTAACAATTCCAGACATGCTCACTTATGTTTCCATTGGTGTTTCAGCCAGCAGCATTTCTAGCAATGATATACTCCAGGTTTACAGTGCTTTTCATTCACTAGGAACCCCCAAATAGTGTGCCAGTTATTAGACATTATATGCACTGAAATCAAACATGCACCAATGAACTGCAGCCATTCCAGAGAGGAAACATAGCAGCCGGTTAACAGCACACAACAAATCCATGAAACTGTTTGGCACAGGAATTCAAAAATAAATTGAAAGTATGTGAGAAATGTTTAGAAAATAGAGCTGGTAGAAAATTTTCCAGCTGATTTGTTTCTGGACAGAAAATGCTAATTTGACAGAAATCCCCATGTTCTGTAGGAACTGAAACTTCCAGTGGGAACCAGCAGGCCCTGCCGTGTTTCCTGCATGCTCACTCATCTCCCCTGGAACCTGCCTGGAGGGTTCCTGTGGAACAAGGCTGCCTTGGTGTCAGGCACCCTAGCAACACAGGCATCCATGTTTGGTTCTTTGGGAATCAAATTGTTTTGAAAATGTCCTTCCCGTGGAAAATTTCACACATCACACTTCTTGTTGAGATTTAAACTGTTTTTTTTTTTTTGGGGGGGGGGGGGGGAGACAGGGGATGCAACATCTGCTGGACGGGAATTCTGGTTCCCACACAGCATGACTAGGTAAGGTACTGAAATTAACCAAACTGGAATACAGCAAGGACATGGAAGGATAACACGCCTAACTCTGGCAAAAAATGGAATGAGATTTTCATTGATCACAATTTGTTTGTGGGTTGGGCACAATCACAGTCCAAGGTGGCACAGATGCAGTCATTCTAAATAGTATCTTCATTGAAGAATGGGACTCAGGAGACGCAAGAATGAGGCACATTTGCTCTGCTGGAGGGGAAAGCAATTTCACTGCTCACAAAAATGCCATACAAGTGTCACAAAAATGGCAATAAACATCTTTGCCATTTTTCACAGGCTAAATGCATTAACTGGCATCTGTTGGCTCAAACCAGCTTAAGTTAAGGGTAAGTAGATTTATTGTGGAAGAAGAATTAGTAACCCTTGAGATGATCACAATCTCACTGTTCTCATATGCTCTGTATTCTTATCTGCATTTCAGAATTCAGGTGTTTTGTATTGAAAGATTAAGAAAATACTCTTTACACAGTGTATAAGCAGTCTGTGGAACCCACTGTTACAATATATTATGAAGGACAAGAAATGATCCAAACTTAATATTGACTAGAATAAAGACATATAATGGAGTTATGATCTCTTGCTCCACAGCAAAAGCTAATCTCCAAGGTATGTCTGCACTACAATGGCGGCTGGCCTATGCCAGCTGACTGGGGTTTCTTGGGCTCTAGCTAAGTGGCTGTTTAATTGTGGTGTAGACAACCAGGCTCTGTCTGCAGCCTGAGCCCATCAACCCTCTCCCCAGCCTCACATAGGGTGCTAGAGTCTGCACTCTAGCACAACCCAAAGCATCTGCATCACAATTAAAAAGCCCCTAAGCTCAAGTCAGCTGGCATGGACCAGCCACAGATTTAAAACTGCAGTGTAGACAGCCCTAACCACGAGGGGCTAGAAAGGAATGTGGGCAGGCAATTTTGTGATTATCTTTCAGGGATCTTCTTGCACCTTCCTCTGAAGCAGCTGTTACTCAGCAAACAACATGATGCTACAAACAACAAATATGCCCCAAATATTTGTAAAAACAGTCACACATCCTCTTTGATATTTTCCCAGGCAAGTGAAGCAGTTCACTCTGAATGCTTTGTAGGCAGGGACACCATAGTACATGAAGCCATATGCCCTCACTTCAGTCCATAGGAAAGTTTTTGCTATTCTCTCCCATTAATTCCAGTAGTCATTCTGTGTTGAAAGCATCCAGACAAAATATATTGCATCAATTTAGAGGAACTATTTCATATGGTAAAAAGAGGAAACTTCAACTTTGCTTTACATTCAGGTGTTTAATAGCAACTTGCTGAGGGGAAATATGAGACCTGTGGTTATTGCCTTTTCCACCATCAAGAGTGACCTAGGTTAATGATGGAGGGAAGATGTGAAAGATAGGATTAAAGTAAAACAAACAAGGAGTCCTGTGTCACTTAAAGACTAACAAATTTATTTATTGCATAAGCTTTTGTAGGAGAAAGTCAGATTTTCTCCCATGAAAGCTCATGTAATATATAAATTTATTAGTCTTTAAATGACACAGGACTACTTTTTTGTTTACTGAATTAGGCTAACACAGCTGCCCCTTTGGAACTCGGCAACATGCAAGGCTTAGTATTAAAGAACAATGTTGTCACCGTTCACAGTTTTAGGCTTCTATACCATTAAGTATGTCTAAGCAGTCATATATTGTTGGTTCATAAAAAGACAAGAGAATACAGTGTTTTGCATTATGAAGAAGTAAGCAAATCTTGCTAGTGATGGTAATTTCAGGACAGGAAAGTCTAGATAGACTAAGAATAGTGCTCTTTCTCAACTATTTATACAGTCTCCATCTCTATCCATCCATCCATACAAGGAAGAAGAACAAGAAAGAGGAAGACCTGCAAATGATTCTCAAATCAAACAGAGCCTCTGAAGTGTTGATGGATGAATTTCAAATAGCTAAAAGGTCCATTTCACAGAACTACTAAAAAACTTGGATTCTTCTTTCAACCTCTTATGAACTGTCATTATTGGCAAAGCTGGTCTGGAAATCTTTTGCAACCAGGCCCTCATATGAGTGGCTGAATTAGTCCTGTCGTAAGAACTGCTTGTCTCATGCTATTTTCTAGAACCAGAAATTAACAAAGATGGCAGGGAGGTGGATTATCCAGTCCCTACTCTCTCTTTTTTTTTTAAACAAATAACAAAAACACACATGAAAACAAAATCAACCAACAAAACAAAACCTTTATAAAGAGCTGGGTGGAATTTGAAGTAAAGGTTTTAGATGAGAGATGCTCCACATTTTACTGAAACTAGCTTATCTGTAACTAAAAGAAACAAAAAAGGATAACCAGAAAGAAAAAAGGATAAAACAGGGACCAAGTGGGCATGGGATAAGGTTAGCAGCTATCAGTGGGGGGGGAAAAAGGCTCAGGACTATTTAGAAAAGCTGGCCATATATAAGTCCATGGAGTTAGATGCAATGCAGCGAAGGATGCTGAGGGAATTGGCTGAAGAGATTACAGAGACATTGGACATTATCTTTGAAAACTCATGGTGACTGGGGTAGGTTCTGGTAGATTGGGAAAATGGAAATATAATGGACATTTTCAGAAAAGTGGAAGAGGAGGATTTGGGGACTTACAGGTGAGTCAGCCTCATCTCAGTCCCTGGAAAAATCATGGATCAGGTCCTCAAGGAATCCATTTTGAGGCACTTGGAAGAGAGGAAGGTGATCAGGGACACTGCGTGGATTCACTAAGGGCAAATCATGCCTGACCAACCAGATTGCTTTCTATGATGAGATGACTGGCTCTGTGAATATGGAGATAGTGGTGGACGTGATGCATCATGACTTTACCAAAGTTTTTGATATGCTCTCCTACAGTACTCTTCCCAGCAAAATAAAGAACTATGGGTTGGATGAATGGACTATAAAGTGGATAGAAAGCTGGCTAGATCATTGAGCTTAAGAGGTAGTGGTCAACAGCTTGCTGTTTAGCTGGCAGCTGGTCAAAAGTGGAGTGCCCCAGAGCCAGTTCTATAGCAAGTTTTGTTCAACATCTTCATTAACGATCTGGAGGATGGAGTGGAGTCCATCTTCAACAAGTTTGCAGATGACACTAAGATTGGGGGAATGGTAGATATGCTGTAGGGTAGGGATAGGACACAGAGTGACCTAGACAAATTGGAGGACTGGGCCAAAGAAACCCTGATGAGGTTCAACAAGCACAAGTGCCAAGTTCTGCACTTAGGATGGAAGAATTCCATGCATAGCTGCAAACTGGGGACTGACTGGCTAGGCAGCAGTTCTGAAGAAAAGGACCTGTGCATTACAGTGGACAAGAAGCTGGGTATGTGTCCACAACATACCCCTATTGCCAAGAAGGCTTATTCACATTGGCCTTCATTATGAGAAGCACTGCCAGCAGATTGAGGGAAATGATTATTCTCCTCTACTGGGTATTGATGGGCCTTCATTTGGAATATTGTGTCCAGTTTTGGGCCTCCCACAACAGGAAGGATGTGGAAAAAGTGGACAGAATCCAAAAGAGAGTTAAAAAATGATTAAGGGCTTGGAGCATATGACTTATGAAGACAGTCTGAGGGAATTAAGCTTATTAAATCCACAGAAAAGAAGAGCAGGCACCGGGCAGAAGGTGGGGAATTGATAGTGGCCTTCAACTACTTCAGGGTCGGGTCCAGGAGAAATACAGCTAGGCTGTTCTCAGTGGTGGCAAATGACCGAACTAAGAGCAATGGCCACAAGTTGCCATGGAGGGTTAAGAGAACTTTTCACTAGGAGAGTGGTGAAGCACTGGAATGGGTTACATAGTGAGGCACCTGCATCATTTGAGGTTTTTTAAGGCTTCACAAAGCCCTGTCTGGGATGATTTAGGTAGGGTTGGTCCTGATCTCAGCAGGGGGTTGGACAATATGAACTCCTGAGGTCCCGTCTAGAGCCCTGGATGGATACAAATATGTGGATCCATATCCAATCTGCATCTGCAAGAAATAGCATGCAGATATCTGTGTTGTATCCGCAAATGTGGATATAGTGCGGATATCTGCGGATATCCGCATATTTGCAGGCCTCTAGCTCTGTGAAGATGAAAATATGTGGACCTGTATCCAATCTGCATCCACAAGAAATGGTCTGCGGACATCCACATTGTATCTGCGGGTGCAGATATCCGCGGATACAATGTGGATATCCGTGGATTTGTAGGGCTCTAGTCCCGTCCAACCCTAATATACTATGATTCTCTGGCATGGCTATTTGAAAACCTCTCCCGACAGCCAAGTCAATTTCTGTGGAACTTAAGCTGTTGTTTATAAAACAGGGGACAGCATTAAGTCATAGGTCTAAGAAGTGTGAACTGCACAATTAATCTCAACTAGATGGCTAACTGTGGAGAGCAGTAATTCCAATTTAACTGCACAGCAATATATTTTGATCATTTAGACAGTAACGTTCTGCTGAATTGGCACTGGGGGTGGAGTATGAGTATATTCTGTCTTAGTTTAACCCCTGAGGGAAACTAAATGTGAAGGAGTAGACTGTGTAAAAGATCTGTGCCTACAGAAGGTGAGAGCTCCATAACCATTAGTGCTCTCAAAACACTTTCCAGGACTACTCTGGATACTACTTTTGAGAGGAGGGAAATGTTTGTTCATGGAATTTACTACTGCCTAATATAGAAATGCAATTCTGTAGACATCTTTATTACATTATGCCAATGGTTCAGTTAGTATAATTGCACATGAAGAGCCAACAAATGTCATTTTCTTTCGCTTAATACTTGCTCCATTGCTCCTTTCAGCTCCTTCATCTGATTAACTAATGTGACTCAGAGTTCTTCCGAGAAACAGACACACAGAACTTATCTGATGCAAACTGCAAAATCTTTGTGAACATCAGTTGTCCTAGGAAAGACTGAAGCTGAAGGAAAAAGACAATCCAGGCCAAAACACAATTAATTGATATTAGCCAGGCGAGAACACGGGGTTGTCTGGAGCTGATGGACACAAAAGAAGTGTGACTTGAAAAAAGTTCACCTTTTTGTTGTTTAGTGGTCTGTCATTTAGGTCTGCATGCTGTGGCACTTGTGTATTGTGACTGGGACCAAAAGAGACTGAAATATTGGAGGAGAAGCTATTTATATGATATCTGCAGCCTCTCCAAGAGCACTAGAAATTTTATGATTAAAATCTGATCATGTCTTTACTATTATCAAGTCCTTTTCCTTTGGTCTCTTTTTTGCATACCCAGAGACCCACCTCTTTTTCCTGTTTTCAGGCCAGTCATTCATTTACTGTGAGAGTAACTCATAATTGTCCCTTTGCAACCTTCGGCCACGTTCAACTTTGCATCTTCTCCAATGCCTGAAATTCCCATAATCTGGGTTTGTCTACACAACAAAGTTGCATAGGTTTAATTTAATGTAGTTTTGGATGGTCAACATTTATTCCACTTTTGCTTAAAATGGTATTTAATTGATTTTAAAACAATCCAAAATAAATTTGGCTAAAATAAAAACAAGTGTCCGCACAGCCAAAGGTTGAATGAAATTAATTTAAAATGACATCTTTAGTTAAATGGGTGCAACTTCTCATGTAGACAAGCTCATGTTTGATGTTGACTTTTCCTCCTGAGAACTCCTTCTCAAAACAAACTTCTTCCACAAACCCTTTCAGCAAGAATCTGCCACACAGACAGTGGCCACTTAATTAATTAAAAAGAAAAGGGTCTACACTGATCAACCCATGTACTACTTATTTAATATTTTGTGTCAGTATTGTACTCTTGGCCCATTTAGACTGTGTGACCTTAGTGGTAGGGGTCATGTCTCCATTATACAGAGCTTTTGAGCATACTACCAGTGTTCATCTACTAATGACCCCCACAACTACCTGAGGGGGCCAGAAGGAACAATGACTGAGAAAAGTTCTCTATGAATTTGTGTCACAAACCCACCTTCCCTGGGGCCATCAGCCATCACAGAACCATGGGACTTTCAGCTCCATATCACAGCCCTTCAAACACTTAGAGGAAGAAGATAAGTCCACTATCTGGTAGCTATATTGGGGCTTCTTTCTCTGTGTGGATAAGATGCTAGGGTGGGATACAACATATATAATCAATGTGTTACTTATGCCATTGAGGTGGTGTCACAAACAATTTTTGAGAACTTCAAAATGATTGGCCCTTGCCAACCCACTGGTTCTGAGGCATGGAGCAGTTCCTGCCATGAGGAGGAGGAGGGCTGGAAAGCTTTTTTGCCATGTGCTGCTCTGAGAATGGATAGGGATGGTTGGTGTTGATGTTTATTCACTACTTCTGCTGAAACAGGTTTTCCTGAATAAGAACAGAATCTGCAAAAAGTGTGGGCTAGAAGCTGCTCTGGGTTACCCACATGTAAATCCAGAACAGCTTCAGTGAAGTCAGTGGAGTTATTCTGGATTTATCCTTGTGTAACTGAGTAATAGCACCTTTTTGACAAAGCTTCCTGCTCCGTGGGCTGGGTCAGTTCAGGGAGTTGAGACCAAAGTTTTATTGTCCCTCTAGCTAGAGAAACATAGTGCTTTGTTTTAATCTGATTTGTTAAAAAGGAAATATTACAGTCTGTGATCTATCACACAAGCCAAAGATCACATTAGCTGTAATTACTTTTGGCTGGGATCATATCGATCAATGCAGTCTTAGGGACTTGCCGGTGCTATTGATGCTGCTGGTTGACTTGCAGAATAGTAAACATTCAATGATTAAAATAGTGGCCCCTGACAGGTGAAATGTGAAGTTTCTTAAATACATTATTGGGATGTTGGAAGCAACAGATGAGAGCTGGGTAAAATGCAGAGATCAAAGACCTGCTTCTTGTGAAAAAAGACATTTTTATGGGGGTCCTAAAGTTATTGACCAAGCCTTAGGCCTGTGTTCACAATGGGCTGCAGCCTGGCAGGACATTTGCTTGTCAGACCTGTACAGAGAACAATAGCTCTGTGTGACTTTATCTCCCAGGGTCAGCAGCTGCATACCAAAGCAATTTCTCAAGACCTTACTGAAGGCACATTCTGCACTAGTTCTCAGCAGTTTTCTGGGAACATAAGAAAACATTTTGCACACCAGAATACAATGAAATTTGTTAATCAAGGAGAACAATTTCCCAGGCAAATGGGGCAATATGCTGGCGTGGTCGGCTTTGGCTATAAAAGGAGGCATATTTTGCTAACTCATCAGAGGGGCGAGAGGTTAACTACTTCCCGCACCATTGAAGGTTTGGCCAGCCCAAAGCACCCCCTCACGCCATCCAAAAAACGGATGTGTTCAATTCCCCTTTGCCTGATCAACAAAGGGAGCCTGGTTTTTAGCAGGTCTTTTTTCCTAATTTTTCTTCTTTTTGTTTTTCCTTCTTGGTTTTTCTGCCTGGGCACTCCCAGAGAGCAGGGCCTATGGTGGGCCGCTGTTTCTCCTGGGTAAGGGAGTGGCAGGAGCACGCAACCCTGCTGTTTAGCTGGTTGCAGTCAGACCTGGTAGTGTAAGATCCAGTGCTGACCAAGTGCAGTTTTGTTTTTCTTTGGAAGCACGCAACCCTGCTGTTTGGCCGGTTGCAGTCAGACCTGGTAGTGTAAGATCCAGGGCTGGCCAAATGTGGTTTGGTTTTTCCTGCTAAATTCTACACTGTGCTGTTCCTTTATTCTTTCCAACAGGAAAGTGGGTCTGCTGAACACCCTCCGGAGATTACATTAGAAAATGTGGTAAATATGACCTGGTCAAATTAAAAGATAAGTTATTTGTGTGGGGAGATACATTGAAAATTTATTACGAATTGTTTTAAGTTTTTTGTGTGTTTGTGTATGTTATTATTGCTCAAAAATTTGTCTAACCCGCTTTGTGTTTATTGCATCTACCTCCCACTAGCCAGCTCGGCTACAAATACAGAGTATGTGTTGAGTAAAAAAGTAAACCTATTCCATTAAACTACTTTCGACACTCCAGCTGACCCTTGTAACTCCTAGCTGCAAACAGCCCATGGCTAGCCTCACCAGGCCGTGACCCATGATGTCTGGAGAGCAAGTTCATGCTGTCTGAGATTTTAAGTGCTAAAAAATTGTGTGATTGATAATAGAACAGGGACTCTATGCACACAAACACCTAATAACACTCAATAAACACCACCAGCAAAATAGATTAGGACCTTTAAAACATTGCTGAAACTACTGCTATATTACTATACTATTTTTCTTTTTTCCATTTTTTTTGGTTGTTGTGTACACTGATATACATATATATAAATAAAATATAAATAAAAAAATAAATGAAATAAATATATATAAATGAAAATTCTCCTCTCACCCATATGTGTCTTCCTCAATCTCGGGTCCTCTACCAGAGGCCTGGGAGTTTGAGGGTTCTGCGCAGTATCTTAGCTGTTCCTAGCACTGCACTCTTCTGGACAGAGAGCTCTGATGGTGTTCCTGGGATCTGTTGGAGCCACTCTCCCAGCTTAGGAGTCACAGCCCCGAGTGCTCCTACCACCACCGGGACCACTTTCCACATCCTCTCTAGTTCCTCTTTCAGGCCCTTGTACTTCTCCAGCTTCTCATACTCCTTCTTCCTGATGTTGCTGTCACCTGGCACTGCTATATATATTAATAAAAGTTACATTGCTAGTGACTAACCCAAAATAAGTGGTCTGGTCTCTTGTCTCTTGGTTAGGAAACACCCTCGCACTGTGGGGTTCACACCCCTGTACCCCACTCTCCCATAACACTTCTTTTATGAAATAATGTGAAACAGATACTGAAAGTTCACCAAGAGCAGAGGCTCAATAACACAAGAGAGTCAAAGTGGCTGATGCTGGAGCACCTGAGAGATGTGCTGACTGTGCATCGCTGAGAGTTGATGTACAAGGGGCTCCTGTGATGTTACTTTGAGAAGTTGTTGCTATTCTCTCCTGAAAGAGTTCTCATAGAAGAAGGTGGTAGTGCTACTGTCCACCCTCTCCTGGGTAGGAATTCCAGCTCCGGGACAGCTGTTCCCATGGGCATAAAGAAATTAAAATGGTCACTTGTCTACCCGTAGGAGCTGTTCAATGTCCCAGTGCTGGAAGCCGTTTTAGAAAAGACTAGGAACAGCAATGTGGATAAAAAGTAGGAACAGGCAAATGGACTTGGATAATGTAAGTGACCTTAACATTTTCTGTGGTTCAAATAAGCACACGTAACCTTTTCTTTCCCAGTCAGTCTCCCATTATTTTGACTTTTCAGACACCAATCTGAACTGCAAGATGTCAGATGGAAAAGAAGCTAAGAGGAAGAGAGTACTATTTTCATAATAAAATAAGCAAGGAGTCCTGTGGCACTTAAAGGCTAACGAATTTATTTATCACATGAGTTCATGGGAGAAAAGTACCTGATGAAGTGAGATTTTCTCCCATGAAAACTCATGCAATAAATAAATTTGTTAGTCTTTAAGTGCCACAGGACTCCTTGTTTGTTTTGCTGAACTAGACTAACACAGCTACGCCTTTGGAACTATTCTTATAATGTTTCCAGTCCAATAAGAAGCTGGAAGTAAGGTAATTTTCATGAGGAAGTCTGTTATCATGAGATTTCCGGCTCTATCTTCCAAACTCAAAAGGCTTAGATCAACTCTGGATGCAAATTTTGGGCAGATCAATAAACTGAACCTTAGCGTCAAAGGTTCTACAGTTTACTCATTACTAGTATTAAATAACAGGCTTTATTTTTGTATTTGTGGAATTGGTTCATGATGAAGAAGATCTTTACAGACAAAATGCAACTTTTTCATAAAGAATATTGCTAAGAGAGTGGCTACAGAGTGGCTGAAACGGCTCCGCTCAGAATGGATTGATTTTCAAAAGCAGGGTATTTGGGTTTTACAGATGTAATCCTGCTGTGGGTCATTGGAAAGGGAAGTGATGGAGGAATGTGAGGGGAAAGAATGAAGTGACTATAATGCTTGAACTCCTGTCCCATAACATTTAATAGTTTCAGTCTTATTGAAAGCACTGGGTATCTGTGGATAAAATGCAACACTATCTGCCAGCTATACTATGAAGCATGCACTGACATTCTTTTGGGAAGTCAACCCTGTTGATTCTTACATGGTTCTTCTCACAACAGAATCTGAACACCTCACAAAGATATTCTCAGAATGCCTCTGTGACGTAGGATAGTATGATTTTCCCTGCTTACACATGGGAAACCAAGGGACAGAGAGGCACAGGGTAAAATTTTCAAAAGTGCCAAAATGCATTAGGAACCTAAATCACATTTTCAAAGGGTTTTTTTAGGCTCCTAGACCCCATTGACACCCCTGAGAGAGTTTCCTAACTGCCTAAGTCACTTTTGAAAATGCACTTTAGGCTTCTAAATCACTTAGGAACAGCTGAAAATGTCACCTTTAGTTAAGGAAACCTGAGTTCAGTTTCTGGATTGGCCACAGACTTCATGTGTCACCTTCAACAAGTTACTAACAAATTTTGTTCTTGCATTCTGTTGCTATACAGCAGTTGCTGCTTTGCTGCAAAGAATGGTGGGCTACTTACCAGTAACCATCTTCCTTCGAGATGGGCTGCTCACATACATTCCGTTATAGGTATCTACGTGCTGCAGTGCACGGTAGCTTGGAAAGTCTTCAGCCTTAGCCTGTCAGGTCAGGCCATGCGGCCAACACCACCTCTATGCCGCGACAGCAGCTATATAGGTGACCGTGACCCTAACCCTCCCAGTCCCATATACCTTCGCCAACTTCGTTAGTGGGGACGGTGGGAGGGGCCTGAATGTATGTGAGCAGCCCATCTCGAAGAAGGACAGTTACTGGTAAGTAACCCACCATTCTCCTTCGAGCACTGCTCACATCATTCAGTTATATGTGACTGCTAGCTGTACCCTTAGATGGTGGGAGGAGTTACAGTCTACCCGCATTGAGTACAGCTTTGCCCAGAGCGGCATCATCTCTAGCCTGTTGGGCGACAGCGTAGTGCGTCATGAAGATATGAACCAATGATCATGTAGCGGCCCTGCAGATCTCTTGGATCAGGACTTAGAAAGGAAGGCCGTAGCAGACGCTTGGGCTCTGGTGGAGTGAGCTCTAACAGTTCCTGGAAGGGGCGTGTTCGACCTTCTGTAGCCATCTTTAATGCAGTTCACAATCCAAATTGAAATACACTGTGAGGATACTGGTAAACCTCTCTTACGTTCAGCGACTGCCAAAAACAGTTGGGGGGGGTCTTGTGGAACAGCCGGGTGTGCTCGATGTAGGTTAGGAGCACGCTCCTCACATCCAGTGTATGCCACTTCCTCTGGTTCTGCATGACCTGGGGATCTGGGTAAAAAAACTGGCAAGCAAATTTCCTGGTTAAGGTGGAAGGGGGTGGCCACCTTAGGGAGGAAGGATGGGTGGTGATGCAAAACCACTTCATCCGGGTAGAACCTCGTATATGGGGATTCTGAGGAAAGGGCTTTCAATTCTGAAATCCTTCGAGCAGAAGTGATTGCTACTAAGAAGACCACCTTCCAGAATAGGACCAGCAGGGTGGCTGAGTCCAAAGGTTCATTGGGTGGCTCTGCCATTGCCCGGAGGATGACGTTCAGGTCCCACAGCGGGGTGGGTTTATGGAGTTGGGGAAAAAGTCTTTCCACCCCTTTCAGAAATCTCACAGAAGTGGGATGGGAGAAGACTGATTGTCCATCCACCATCTCATGGAGGGCTGAGATAGCCGCTAAGTGGACTCTCAGTGAAGAGGGAAACAGGCCTTTTTCTCTGAGGTCTAGCAGATAGTCGAGGATCATGTGTATCGGAGCTAATATGGGGTCTACACCCTTGTCCCCAGCCCAAATGGAGAACTGCTTCTACTTGGCTGTGTACGTGGACCTGGTGGATGGTCTTCTGCTACCAACTAGGACCTTCTTAACTCTGTCTGAGCAGAGTCTCTCCTGCTCGCTGAGCCAGAGAGCATCCAGGCCGTCAGGTGTAGGCAGCCTGGGTCTGGGTGCCTGAGGCACCCTGAGTCCTGAGTCAGAAGGTCCGCCCGCTGTGGGCAGCAGAGTGGGGTTTCTATGGACATGTCCTGCGGGAGCGGGAACCGGTGCTGTCTGGGCCAGTCTGGAGCTATTAGTATTATGTTCGCTCCATCCCTGATGATCTTCAAGAGGACCCTCTGTATCAGCGGAATTGGTGGGAAGGCATACATCAGGGGCCCTGACCAGTCGATGAGTAAGGCAGCGGTGAGAGACCCTTCCTCCTGGCCCCTGATGGAACAGAACTGGGGACACTTGCAATTCTGCTGTGTCACGAACAGATCCATCTGTGGGGAGCCCCATTTGTCTATCAGGAGGGAGATCACCCTGTCGTGAAGGGACCACTTGTGGTTCACTAGCGACTTTCTGCTCAGTGAGTCCTCTAGCCTGTTGTCCACCCCTGGTAGGTGGGAGGCCCCTGGGATGAAATTGTGACGTATGGCTAATTCCCAAAGTTTGCACGCCTCCTCACAAAGTGGTGGGGAGCGGAACCACCCCCCCGCTAGTTCGTGTAGAACACAGCTGTGGTGTTGTCCGTGAGGATCTGGGCTGACCTGTCCCGTATCTTGTCTAGGAAGGTCATGCAGGCTAGTCTGATGGCCCTTAGTTTCTTCATGTTTATGTGGAGAGGAGTGTCTGTCCAGGACTAGTGCCCTTGGGTGGAGAGTCCCCCCAGGATGTGGGCCCCCCACCCTGCATTTGAAGCATCTGTTATCAGGGCCACTGAGGGCCTGAGGTCCTTGAAGGGTAAGCCCCCCCCATGGCAAAACAGGCATCCCTCCAAACATGAAGTGTCCCCAGTGTGTCCTGGGGTACAGACAGTACCTTGTTTAGGGAGCCCCTCCATATATGAAACACTGTGGAGAGCCAGATCTGGAAGGGCCTCATCCTCAGGCATGCCATCTGGATTACTGAGGTGGAGGCTGCCATGTGGGCAAGGAGCTGCAGGCACCGGCGAGCTGTGGTCATGGGGGATGTTTGCAACTCCGTAACAATGCTGCAAATAAACTGAAATTTGGAGAGGGGTAGGCATGCTGACCCCGTGCGGGCATCTAGGTGTGCCCCATGAACTCTATGTTTTGGGATGGATGGAGTTTTGACTTTTCTTGGTTTAGGTGAAGGCCCAAATACTTGCAGAGCCTCACTACCACTCTGACGTGCAGCTCTACCAGGTGACTCAATTTTCCGACTATTAACCAGTCATCTAGGTAGGGTAAATTCTTATGCCCCACCTGTGCAGGAATGCCACGACCAGTGCCATACATCTTGTGAACACCCTGGGGGCCAAGGAGAGCCCGAAGGGGAGAGAGGTGAACTGGAAGTGGTCGTTTACTACCCTGAATCTTAGGAACTGCCTGTGGCGGGGCTGTATGGCCATATGAAAGTAAGCATCATTTAGACTGAGGGCCACAAACCAACCCCTGGGAGACAGAGATGGAAGGATCTGTGAGAGGGAAACTATGTGGAACTTTATTTTCCTCATGTGATTGTTTAAGGCTCTGAGATTGATGGGTTGATGGTCCCTGTTGGGTTTCGGGACCAGGAAGTATCGGGAGTAAAACCCTTTTCCCCATTCCTGCCTGGTAACCTTTTCTATGGTTCTGAGTGGGAGGAGTTTTCTGCATTTGAGTTCGAGAAGATGGGACAATTCCTGGTTTCTGAGGGTTGGACGAGGGGGCAGTTTTCTGTCCTGAGAAATTGAGAGAAACTGAATACGATATCCCTTCACAACCGTCTCAAGAACCCACTGGTCGGACGTGATGTTGGCCCAGTGGTGTGTGAAGCAGTGTAGGCGGTTGGGGACTGGTCGAGTTGTAGGTTCACTGCCCACGTGGTAACCATCAAAAACGCTGTTTCCTCCCCACTGGGCATTCGGGTCCCTGCCCATGCCTGCCCAATTGCGGAGTGCAGGGCTTCTCACTCTTCCCCAAATGGGGCTTGTCTTTGTCCATGTTCACAAGGTATCATTGGGGAAAGGTGAGGGACCTCGGAAATGAGTTCTGCAGTTGAATTTGTTGTTTCAACTGCTGAAGCTGTTGTTGAAGGAGCTGATGAGGCTCTAGGGATCAGCTGCTAAGATGCGGGGTGTAGATCCCCACTGACAGGAGTGTGGCTCTTGAGTCTTTCATGCCATGGAGCTTCGCATCTGTTGACTTGGCAAAGCGGTTAGGGCCTTCGAATGGGAGGTCCTGGATGGTAAGCTGTAGCTGCGGTGGTAGGCTTGAGCCCTGTAGCCAGGCCAAGAGTTGCATCACTGCAGCCAATGCCATCATATGGATGGCTGTGTCTACGGCATCCCAGATGGCAATGAGAGTGTCAGTGGAGGCCATTTTCTCTTCTTTGAGCATCATGTCAAAATCCCTAAGGCGATCCTTTGGGATAATGCTACGGAAGCCTTGCATGGCATTCTAAAGGTTAAAAATATACCTTGTCATAAGAGTCAAATGGTTAGCAATGCGAAGTTGAAGGGCTGCTGTAGAGTAGGCCTTCCTGCCAAGAAGGTCAAGGTTCCTTGCCTCCTTGTTTTTGGGGGTAGAACCTGGCTCTCCTTTTCTTTTCTTCTGGTTCACAGCATCGACGACGAATGAACCCGGAGTGGGGCGTTGGAACAGAAAGGAGAACTTGTCCTAGGGGACGTAGTACTTCCGGTCCACGACCCTTGAAACCGGCAGGATCGAGGACGGGTTTTGCCTGCATGCCTTGATGATACTGTATACCCCTCCATGGAGAGGGACTGACACCTTAGCGGGTGGGGCCCTACGGCCAACTTCAAAGAGGGGATTAGTTTCCTCCTGGATGACTCCAAGCTCCAGGTTCAGGTTTGCTGCCATATGGTGCAGCAATGCCTGGTGGGCACAAGAGTCTTCATTATGGTCAATTGGTGTCTCAAAGGTATACCCGTCAGGTGAGGAAGAGGAGTGGGCCCAGGAACTGCTACAGCGTGTGGAGTCTGGATCGGGCTCATAGTCCGAGAAGTCCGAGTCCATAGAGTCCAGGGAGGTGCCATGGGGTCAGGGTATCCTCAGCCACCATGTCCAGCCAATCGTGTGACCAGTCATTAAAAGAAGCCCTGGTGTCCTGAAGAAGTGGAGGTGGATGGCCTCGAGTAGGTTATGCCAAGGGGGAGGGTGCCCCTGACACCAACAGTACCAGGGATCTTTTCCTTTGCTGAGGTGTGGGTGAGGGAGAGTGCTTGCGGCACCATTTCCCCAAACGGTCTCCAATCTTTATTATCATCTTGAGTGGAGAGGACCGTGTGCTGAGGCACATAGACTCCTATAACTGAATGATGTGAGCAGTGCTCAAAGGAGAATAGCAGTATGTTCTTTTTGTTGACATCAGTCTAGTTAAGTTTTCAGTTGCATGCTGGGAAGGAGGTATAAACAAATCACAGGGCTTGTTAACAGGCTCTATGAATTGTGTACCAGTAGGGTCCTGCTCTCCACTGCAGAGGGAGAGGTATCTGGCAGTGGAAAGGATGGTATTTCGATTTCTCAGAAAAATAACTTGTTAATAAGTCTGATTCTCAGGCAGGAAAATCAGTCCATGTAATAGACAGCAGAAAAAGGAAGCAAGCGAATCCCTGACAGTTAAAAGCAGGAAGCTGGGACGAGAGAAGAAGACTGGGACTGACTGGATGAAGTGACTGGGACTAGGAACGACTCTGGAGCGGAAAGGGATAGAGGGAGGACAGGCAGATCTGACAAGGAGATGGTGTCATAAGGGAGAACTGGGCAAAGAGGTTGGGACACGGAGCGGGGTGGGGCTAGGGAGGACAGATGGTGATTCGGTGAAGAGATAGGTAGGACAGAGAAACTGGGACTGGGTTTGGGAATGAGAAAGACTAGGAGTAGGTGGGGGAAATGGGTGTGACACTGTCTGGGTCTAGGGGACAGTTTATGATTTTTTCATATTGATATCTCATATTTACAATGATCCATATGTGTGTAAACACCCACGTGGCCAGATTGAGTCTGCCTTGCAGGCGGCTCTGACCAGAGAAGGGTGTGTGCAGGAACACAGCAAGGAGAGCCCCTTTGCCCCAGGGGCACCTGTTCCAAACCCCCAGAGTGACCACACACACACACTGGGATAGCACAAGGATTCTGAGAATGGGGAAGGTTTATTTACAGAGGTGCAAAGAGGAAACCAAGAGCGGAGATGGGGCAGCAGTAACACAGAGTAACAGCTAACACAGGGCCCTGCAAGGCCCATCAATAGAGCAGGCTGGAGGCAGACGTGACCTTGTTCTGCACCATGAGTTCAGGAGTCCCAGCACAGTTCCAGTCCAGAGTTCAGTCCAGTGACTCCTAATCTTTGGCACCAGCACTTTTCCAGCAAAAGAAAACCCTCTGATGCCTCTTCTTCTGCTCTCTGCGAACCCAGAGCGACTCCCTCCCCACTTAACTAACTACAACCTCCCCCCTGAGTCCCAGGTGCTGTACTCACGGCCCCACAGCTCCAGATGGCCAGTCACTGGATCCCGCTCTGTCCTTGGGCGATTTTCCCCAGCACAGTGTCTTTCTGTGGGTGCTGGCCTGGCATCCCAGGTCAGCCGCTCTGTCTTCCCTGGCTTCAGGAAGGGCCTCTCCCCCAGCTTCCTTCCCCAGGGCCTCCGGCTACCCTCCAGCCCCACTCCTCGGCTCCACAAACCCTCTCCTACAGGGCAAAGATTTAAAGGAACCATGCTCCTTAAAACCCCAGGGGGGTTACATGTGATATGCCATGTTTGGTATCAATAGAAAGGCTGTAATTTGCTAGGAATGATTATATGATTTGTATGTAGGTATCATGCCTGTATTGGAGATTAGAAATCTATTTGTTTTTATGTGTGTTCTAAGTTGTTTGAGCTAAGGCTAGGGTTACCAGATACCAAAGCATGGAAAGGAGGACAGGGAAGTACAAAAAGGAGGACATTGGAGGACACATGGAGAAAATGTAGTATTAATATAACTGTCATTACCATATTATGTCATGGAAAATGGGTAATGGTTAATGAATGCAGCATTAAAACTGCGCAAAGTTGTGTGTTTTTTAAATTATTTTAAAATAAAAAAATTACCAAAATGTTTTCTTTTACTGAAAACTGGATTTGTTCAGTAAGTGAAAGTTTTTCGTGACCCTTTCATTAATGTTCATAGGACTAAAAAAAGTTAAAAAACTAAATTTGCAAATATAAACTTGAAAAGCACCTTAAAAAGTAAAAAAAAAAAAAAAAAGAGCAGTTGACTTGCCTGTCGTTTTTCATTTTCCACAGGAGCCCATTTTACAATTGAAAAAAAAAATTGTCCTAAATTGCTTCTAGCCAGTTCAAATGTGCCCCCTTGGTTTGTTTGACGTTACTGGTCCCTGTTAGTAATTTTATTCACGGTATATTTTATTTTCCTTCATTTTATTAGTGTTTGCTCTATTCCCCCCCCCCCCCCAATTTAGCCCTTTTGTAGGGAGCAACAAACCAAAAATCAAAGCCCCCCGTACAGGGCTCAAACCCATGAGTGACCCTGGCCATGTCTTACACTTCTCTGCTTTTATTTTCTTCCCATTCTGTAAATTCCCCCATCTTCAAAGCATCTGACGAAGTGGGATTTTCTCCCACAAAAGCTCATGCATTAAATAAATTTGATAGTCTTTAAGTGCCATTGGACTCCTTGGTTCTTTTGCCCTAGCCCGGGACTTGTTTGCACTGCAATCTCAGGATGTATGTGGCTGCAGCTTAGGCATCTCATTAGCTCTCAGGAGTCAGACAGGTCGCAGGTGTACAGTACTTACCAGACAGACAGCAAGGAAGCCAGGGAAGCTAGCCAAACAACCTCATCACACACAGGCAGCTCAGCATTAGGGGTAGGGGCAGGAAGGGACCTAGGGCAGGAACTCACAGCCAAGGAGCCTGCCTGAGGTTGGAGGCTAAATGGCACTGGCCCCAGCAAGAGGAGACACGCTCTTCATGCACCTCTCTGGCCGGTAGGGGCGGGACTTCCCCAGGCCAGGTGCTGTGAAGGGAAGGGAGGGTGGGAAGGAGAAGGGTGATCGGGCTTGCTCCCGGCCACTGCAGCCCCCTGAGCTGGCAGGGAAACATGTTTGGCTCGGCATGCTCCTGCCCGAGTCTATTTTTAGACTGCTGCCCCAGTGTCCAGAAGAAAGCCGGACAAAAGTGGCTTTTTTTGAAATGCCTGGAGGACGGAGGACAGCAGGGCCAAAAGGAGGACATGTCCTCCTTTTGTCAGTCATCTGGTAACCCGAGGTAAGAGAATCCCAGACTGGGTGTGTGCAAACTATTGTCATATTGATGGCCCATCAGGAGGGGCTCCCAGCTACAGTGGGCCCAAAGGAAACTGGCTTGACTGGTTACCCAGACTGACCATATGGCCCACCTCCATTTTGATTTGGCAAGGACTCTGAGATAAAAGGCCATCACCCATTCTCCATTTTGTCTTTAGTCTTCAGTCTTTAGCCTGTCTGCAACCGATACCCTCCTCTGGAACTATTCTCCTGGGACTGAACCAAGGACTGAGACCCACCCAGCTGCTGCTGCTGGGTGCACACCAGAGGAGTGGGACTACCCTTCAAACTACAAGATCTTCAAGGATTTGCTTTCTATGGACTCTAAATCATTTGTATGTATGTGATCCACTTTGACCCTTTTAACATCTCCCATATTTTGTTTTCTTTTTATATTAAACCTTTAGCTGTAGTTATTAGAGGATTGGCTTACAGCATGGTATTTTGGGTAAGATCCAAGCCTATATTGTTCTGGGTGATGTGGCTGGCCCTTTGCGGTCAGGAGAGCCTACTTTTTTAAGAGACCCGTGGCTAGAGGGGAGCATAGGAACTGATGTGCAGTAAGGGGGCTGTGTCTGCCTTTGTAATGCTCAGTGATAACGAGAGTGGGGGAATCAGGAGCATGTTTTGTTACTGACTGGTAGACTGGTTTAAGTACCACCTGTCAGTGGTTTGAGGGTTTGGTCCCTGGTTTTGCAGCTTGCCCTGGTTTTGGCACATTCAGATTATCCCAGGTCTCCTGGGTAACAATGGGCACACTGTGAGCCTGGAGAAGAAGGCTAGGAATTGCTGGACAAGGCAACTGTAGCAAGAAGCCTGAGGAGTGGAGTCTGAGACTTGCTAAACAGTGAGAATTGGACTTGGATTAGAGGTGGGGAAGAAACAGAACTTGGACAGAGAGAAGTTGGAGGGAGAAGGCACAAAGGCTATGTTTATACTGCCAAAGATATTTCAAAATAGTTATTTTGAAATAACTATTTCAAATTTGTTTTGAAATAATTATTTTGAAATAGCATTATTTCAAATTTATTATTTCAAAATAGGAGTCTAGTAAAAAAAGGAGTCTTGTGGCACTTAAAGACTAACAGATTTGTTTATTTATATAAATAAATCTATATTTTTATTTGTTTATTCATATGTAATATTATATTTATATATATTTATATATTTTATTAAATATATAGTATCTATTTATATATTATTTATTTATATTATTTATATAAATAAACCTGTTAGTCTTTAAGTGCCACAGGACTCCTTGCTTTTCTTTGCTGAACTAGACTAACACGGCTCCCCCTTTGGAACTTTGCAAGAGTCGAATGAAGACTCTATTTCAAAATCGGGAAAAGTATAGGGCCATTATTTCGAAAAAAAGCCAATTCCGTGGCTTGGAATGGCTTTTTTCAAAATAATGATTTTGAAAGAACTGTTCTTTTGACATAAAAGCAGATTTAGTTATTTCAAAATAGTGTATCTTTTTTTTAAAAAATAACAAAGCACTTATTTTGAAATAACAAAATACCTTCACAGAGAGGTAAAAAGATTTTTCGAAGTAAGCATCCTTATTTCAAAAAAACTTTTCAGTGTAGACATATCCAAAGATCAATTTGGGATGAGAGGAACCAGCAGAATACTCTCCTTTCCAGAATCTAAAATGGAACCAGAGATTCCTGAGTCTCACCATGCCTCTACTATCAGAAAATATCTGAGAAACCTGCTGGCAAAGTGCATCTCACCCTGCCCCCCCCCCCCCATGGTACTGGTCTATACAGAGGATGATAACCTACTGATGTTATCAGTTACCTTACTAGCTCAAGTGGCAGAGATCTGTGTGATGGATTTAAACATTCCAATCCCACTGATGGCCCACCTAGATGTCAATGAATGAAATCACATGAAGAAATTAATTTGTTTTTTCTATTTGTTTTTTTTTAAAAGCTAGGAAATTACATAGAAAAAGCTACTGTAAAAAGAATATTTTTAAGGTTGCACAAAATTAGCACCCAAAAGATAGGAAATACCAAAATTAAGTTTGCCTGTGCAATTTTGTTTACAGAGCCACATGAGGAAGATCTGTTTCGTATTCATTGTACAGTTTATCCCCCCTGGCTTACACACAAGTTGATGGGAAGAATCGGACCCAACATAGCTACAACCCTAGCAACACGGCTAACCAACCGTTAGAACTGCTGCATCCTAAATTTGCCAGAGATGATGGGATCTTTAAAATAATCTAGGGAGATATTACTAATCAGGAGATGAAACTAGTGCCAAAAAGAGGAAGTGGCACAATCTGGTGCAAAGATACATTAGCTAGGGAGTTGTGTGAGTAGATCAAGATTGATTGGACTAGTGATGTGGCCTTTCCTGGATACTTAGCTTTGAGTATGGCTTTTTTCTCCAAATGGCCCAGAGGCCAAACAAACCTCTCTTACTATCTCAAAGGCTATATCTACACGTAAAGCCTTAGTTCGGATTTTCTTAGTCCGAACTAAGTAGTTCAAAGTTAGTTCAAACTAACTGCAGCTTTTTAGTTCAAACTAACTTTTTTTAATGTTTTAGTTGGAAATAGCCAAAGACTAGTGTAGACAAGGTTCAAATTAGTCAGACTAATTTGCTAGTGTAGACGTAGCCAATGTGACCATTACTGTTCTTTGAGAGGAACCTCATCTCTATGTTCTTTTCTTTAGCAGCTCATAAACCAATTTATGTAAATAACAACATAATGGTGCCTGATTTCCTCTGATCTGTTTGGTTTGCCAGAGGCTTATATTTTCTTAGATGATAAACTATATTGGATTCCACTGTGTTTAACTGAATGAAATCTGCACTCCCATAAAAGCCCAGTGCTCTGGAATGATTCCTGGCCAGACAAATTCCCTACCTGCAGGACCAGAGATGGGAATAGTGCCAGATGGGAAGGTCTCCAGAATATTTTGTTTCAAGCTGATTATTTTCTGGCTGTCTCTTTTGGTGAACAGATTGCTTGAGTCCGGAGCTGCATCTCGAGATATCTTCTCTCCATTGACTAAACCACAAACAGAAACAGCTTGGTCAGGACTGTGCTGAGAGAGTGCGTATCTCAACAAATGGAGGTAAATCACAGCTGATGGACACACTGCTTGGGCCAAGAGTCTGTTAGTCACAGGACAAAACAATGTTAAAAGGAGAGCAGACAGTGAAACTGCCCCATTGCAACAGGAGCACTTTACCTGGTGCTCTTATGGAATTAGTGTCAGTCACAGAATATCTTGGTTTACCCTTCTTCCCAGACAGCATCCAACTTCTATTAATTTAGTCAGTTTACTGTCACAGGTAATAAACCAGCTCAGGAGGAATGTTATATAACCATTAATTGCTTTTGAACCATATTATGCAGGCAGTTGGTACCACCATCTGGATTTGTAGTTGACAGTCCTCCACCACGTGTGTCACTGGGGCTTTTGGCCATGGGCAGGTTTGTGCCCACCCACAACCCAGTACCCAAATAGACCATATGTCTTATTTTCCATTCAAATGCAAAGTCAAGCCCAAACCCAATGCTAAAACATGTAGTGAATGACTCTACTTGATCTGTATGCAGGCACAATTTCAATGATTTACCCTGGTATTTCTGCAGTGATTTAGAAAATAACTATACCCTTTCACATGCTCAAAATTAAATGGCTAATGAGATGTAAACTTACTTGTTAGATAGCAGTCTAGGCTAAGAGATACATTGTCAAAAGCAATAATAGCATCAGATTTTTCTTCCCATGAAGCAACGATTTGAAGCCAAAACCTGTACAGATTTGGGAAGGAGGGGGAGAAAAGGGGTCAAGTTAAGTTAAGGAGATATGACTCAAGATTTATCCAAAAGTAATTAAATAAGTTTTAGGCAAGAGAAAACTTCTTTTGACATATGATCATGCAATCTTACAGTAATGAAGAAAGAATATTGAACCCTGACTGGCAAATGTTAATTGAGCAGATGGAGACCATTGAAATACATAAATAGCTACAAAAGGGCATATGCCTTATAGGTTTGCCGCAGAAGGAGAACTGAGGCACAAGGAGATCAGTGTCACATCCAAGATCAGACAGCAGAACCATGAACAGAACTGGATTCTCTTGACTCTCAGGGTAAAAAGCACCTGATTGACTTTGGAGTGTAGGTTCCATTCTCAAAAGTGACCTAGGCACACTGGGCTGGATCCACTCTGGGAACGCAGGCTCAGTACTTAACTGGCCTAATGTAGGGGCCCTAGTGCCTATTGGGATTCACAGCCCTGAGTTAAAAGCCCAGGCTCTCTATTCAGTGCATCTGAGAGTTAGGTGCTTAAGGAGATTCACAGAAGCCAGTATGCTGAGCAGGAATCTGCTTACACTAGTAACAGGCAATGCTGAGGAGATGCATGTGATGTAAACCTTTCAAAGGCAGTCAAGCACCTAACTTCAGGCCAGAGGATGACAGATCCCTCTATTTGGGATTCACAGCTGAGATCACTTTCCTGGAGATAGGTGTCTAACCCAGGTCCAGTCTTCCTTACAAAAATCTTGAGGATGGGTTCCAATCCCTCCTCTGCAAGATGGGGGATTTAAACCCATGTCTCCTACCTTCCCAGTGAGTGCCCTAACCATTGGGTTTATAGAGTCACTTTCATGCTCCTTCTGGCCTGCCCAGTATTCAAATATTTCCTACAAAAAGTGAAACAGCTTCAACAGGAGAGACAGATGCTGACCCCAGAATAACCCATACCTCAGTGGTTAGGCCATTCACCTCATAAGAGGGAGATGTCAGTGCAAGTATGTGCACCATATGAGGCAGAGAGGGGATCTGAACGTGGATCTCCCAAATGATGGGTACAGCTGAGTAAATAATTAATTTTTCACTTGATGAACGAACCAGGGCGGGGGAGAAATCACTCCACTTTGAGCATAAAATGATTTTTTTAAATTTCTTGACAAAACACCCCACAAAATAGACCAAAGCAAACGTTGCAGTGTTGAGTCACAATGATGTTTTCTTAATGATCTGCTTTGACATTGTCTAGATATTTGTTTTCAGGTTTATTTTTACTTCTAAAGCTATTTTTCATACCTGACACAAATTCACAAATAGTTTTGATTCCTGGAGAAATGAATTATTCAGCAATTTTACTATTCACTGAAAAAAACTTCACCACGTCTAGTCCTGGGTGAGTGCTCCCATCACAGAGCTATTGGCTACAAGGGGAGAACCACCACTGCTTCTTCTTCATTTGGTTATGTTTTGTGGGAGTCCCCGGCCAGCAGATGGCTTCTGATGAACTACTGGATTGGGCCTCACATGCAAGATAGGCAGGAAATAGGTCTACTCTGAGGAACGCACCATGGCTTAGACAGGAGTGAGTTGCTGGGCGTCTTGAGCCTTTCTACATTTGTCCATCACCAGAATTTTAGGCACCTAAACAGCTGTTCCCAGCAGAAACTTAGGTGCCTAGTGAGTTTAGGAACCTACAGAGTTAGGTGGCAGCTGAGTAAAGGTTTTAAGGATCTAAATTTTGGACTTAAGCACCTAAAGCTCTTTGTGGATCTATCCTTTAGGAGTCTAAGTCACATAGCTGCTGTTCAAAATTTTACCCTCAGTCTGCTGCCTTCTACACTGGACTATGCATTTAACACTGATTCATCACATAAGTTAAAGCAGAATGCCAAGCTCAAATCTTGTGAGACAAATGATAGAAGAATTTGCTACTTATAGACTATGGAAACTACAGAATTGTTTTTTTATGGTACAAAAGGGACTGAGCACAGATTTGCATTAAATCATTTTCATGTTCCCAACTGGCCTTTGGAACAGGAGCTAGAAAGAAATATCATGGCAAAGTCATTTTCAATGATTTTTTCAAGGCAATTGATACAGCAAAAAATTAATTTACAATAAACATTTCCTATTGTAAAGTATATAGTCAATGTAATAATATAGGGCACTCATGGACTTAACCTAGCTTTTAGAGTCTTTGCAATTTCATCTGTAATTGCTGCTTATATGCCGCTTGAAATCATAATCCTCTCTTCAGGACTCAAGAATAGTTTTTAACATCAACCAATCATGATGCTGGGACAAGATGTTGGCCTCAAGGATTGTATCATGGCCACAAAAATCGTTATCTTCATGTGAGGACCGAGCAGCAGGAGAACATAAATTCTTAAAACCAGGAAAGATCTTGAACCACATTCTCTGGTGCTTCCTTATTTACTGCCCTAGTCCTAGAGCAGGTTAGAGTAGTCGTAAGGCTAGTCAACCTTGCACCACTTGCCTATAGTCTCAAAATGTATATGTACACTGTGTTACATGCCTGCAGACGTCCAGAACCACCTGACCCTGATTCATGGTGCTCAGGCTAAAGTGCTGTTTAATTGCAGTGCACATATTTGGGGTCAGGCTGCAGCTCAAACTCTGGGATCCACTCACTTTGCTGTTCTAAAGGCCAGACTCTAGCCCAAACTCCAACCTCTAAACTGCAATTAAACAATCTTTTAGCCCAACATAATGAGCTACAGGCTATCCTTCCTTTTCTGGCCCCTCAGGTCCAATTCCCTCAGAGCCCAGGTGTGATAGGCTGCTCCCTAGATCCGGTCCCGTGTGCTGCTGGGACCCACCAATTCCCACTCCTGAACCCTAATTCACCCCGCTTTGCCAGGTGATCATTCACTCCTGGGTCAGTCCACTCCAGTCTCTCACATGTGATCTGTCCCAAGCAGTCGGTGTATGCCTTCTGGCTACTCAAGGGATGGTCCCCAAGTGAGCACCCCCAGCCTCATTTACCTCACCAGAAGCCACTGTCTTACAGGGCCCGGGACCACTCCCAATCACCATATGTCTGTCCATTTAACAAAGAAATGGATCGTGCTCAGCCTTCTTCACACAGGTCCTCTAAAGTCCACACAGCTTTAGATAAAACACCTACAAGTTTATTGATCAGATTGCAATTTTAAGTGAGAAAATGGGCAATCAAGGCAGAGTCATAATACAAATGAGTCAGGAGTGACCACAAGGAAATAAAAGGAAAAACACACATGCTAACCTAATGTCTCTACCCAAACTGACTTTACAGTCCAGGTTTATGCTCAAGATTTTGGGCTGCCAGATGGTTGTACAGCCAGTCTCTTCCTAGAGCAGGCGGGCCCAGATCTTCCTTGAAGTTGTTTCAAGGGGGAGATTATGAGGCAAAAAGCCCCAAATTATTCCAAGCTTCGCTCTTTATTTCCAAACCCTGATGACCCCTCCCTTTCCAGGCAGAGGTGATCTCTTTTGTCTGGTCTGAGCCTGGGACCTCAATTTGCATATTCTTTGTTACCTTCTCCAGGTATTTGCTTGCTCTCAGCTTTGGTTGTTACATGTTGCTGGAAGAGAGTTCAATCTGTCTCCTGCCCCCCTGAGCCATGTAAAACATGCTACACATACATGATGGTGCAGGAAACACAATACCATAGTAATCACATAGAAAGGTTATGAGCATCCATAAAGAAACCTTGCTTGACATGACTGGCATAAAATCATATAATCACAGTGCACAAGTGAACAGAAAAATCATATAGATCATAACCCAAGGGCGCACAGACGTGCATCCCGTGACACCAGGACTTCACAAAGGACTCCGCACACATTTCTGGTATCACCTGTGCTCTTTATTTACAGTGTCTTACAGCAAGCCCTTCTTCCCAGCAGCTTTAATATAGCTCCTCCATTCTAACCCACAACTCTCTGAGCTTGTTCATGGAACTTGGAGAGTTGGGGCTGTTCTGCTTCCCCCAGCTACTGCACACAGACTGCAATTGCCTAAACCACACCTTTCCCCATTAGCTTCCTGCCCAGATCTTTCTGTACCTTTCTGGCCAGGTCCCAGCTGCTTCCTCTTGGCTTGTTAGGTCTGACTCAGCCCTAATTAGCCATGCACCTGCTCCAGCCTTCTAAGCCATGGCTTGCAGGATGCTTGAGACATTTATCCTTTCCACCCTGCTATACACAAGCCCCATGAACCTGAGTCAATTGCATGGGCCAGCTGTGGGTTTTTAACTGCAGCATACACATGCACTTTGGAGACCATTTGCCATCTGGGGATAGCTGCAGTGAAGCCCACTCCACCTCCTTCAGTCCTTCTGTCATTCTTCCTGTGCTAGGGGCATGAGGACAGAGGCAAAGGAGCTGGTGCAGCCAGGAATCCACAAGCAGTAAAGTTGTTGGGGTCTCTTTGTACCCTCTGAACAGCACAGCGGGAAACAGAGTGGACAAATCTACCCCATTATCTCCTTGCAAATGCCCTGCTCAGACAGGAGTCTATTATTTCTGCAAATGAAAAAGTGAAGTTTCTTCTCTCAACATGGAAGGGATGACATGAGCTATAGAGAGAATGTATCAAAAACAGAAGGATTTTTTAAATGTTTCTCGAGACAGAAGAAGCAGCTGTTTAAAAGAGGCTGGTCTACACTGGGAACTGCATATATTCTGAAGGAGAAATACTGCTAACAATCAGAGGAAAGTCAATCAGGTGTCAAAACATAAACACGTTTTCCTGACATGAACTCCTTTATCAGCGTAGGAAGCCCCAGCTCAATCATAATAACTCCTGAGAAAATCTTATCTACGTGCTGCAACAAAATGGTACTGCCAGAAGCTCCAGAGTTTTTCATAAATTTACCTGAAGCCCCAGTTAATACCAGCATGGGGTTAAATCTGGGGAAAGCCTGGCACAACCTTTTTTGCTTCATGGTGATGCTCAGACATACTCACAGGGGTCTCTATCTACCCAACCATCCGCATCTTTCTATTTGCTCCGAAGCTGAAACCCCAATATGCTTTGAATAAAATAATTATGCAGTATTCTAAGTACTGGCATACAAATCAACAGTCACACCAGGCTTTCCAAGCAGCTTACATTTCTCTCATTCAGTACTTGGCAAAACACACAGAGCATTCAAGGTACAGGACCATGTGTCTGGAGACCTTGGTTCTATTACAGAATTGTCACTGACTCACTGCATGCCCTTGGGAAAGTCACTTAGAGCTCATCTACATTGTGTTGCAAAGTAAAGTGTGATTTGGAAAGCACTCTAATGTGTTGTGCTTTAATGGCCCCAAGCAGACCCTGCTCGAGTGCTCTGAAGGTACCTAGCTTGCATTAAAAGGTGCCTCTGGAGGGTCTACTTGGGGATAACTAAGACATAACAGGTTAGACCATTTTATAAATCACAGTCCTTTGGAGCACTTTGTTGTATCATGCAGACAAGTCCTTTATCTCCATGTGCCTTGGTTTTTTCCATGTTAAATACAGACAACAGCAGGAAAGAGGAGCATTGTGAGGATAAACAAATTAATGTTTGCTAAAGTGTATTCTCATCTTTTGATAGAAGGCATTACATAAATACAAATTATTAAACTAAATCAGGGTTTATCCAATGCAGCAAATCCAGAGCAATCACAAAAGTGAGAGAGATCAGCTGGACTAGGGCAACCCTCTCCCATACAAAATCTAATCTCCACTGCTATGGGATTCTGGTTTTATATGACTCAGATAATGGAATAAAATGAAGTTGAGAATTAGTGTTCCAAGGTGATGGTTTGCCACAAATGTAGGGCATAGGATAACCTGTCCCAGAAAGGTGGGGAAGGGTCAATGAGATTCAATTCAGGTAGTAGGCTGTCCCTGAGAGTCCAATCAGTTGCTCTGAGGCCTCAGGTTGCTGAGATAAAGAAACCAAGGAGATAGAAAGCCTCAGTCTCCTCCTCTCAAACTTTCACCTTCTCTTAGATTGGTCACCCTAACAGTAAAAGTAATATTACTTTTTAAGCGACCATTAGAACAATATTTTGGTCTCTTTGTTATCAGAGTGCAGAGGCCAAAGGATTTCAAAACTGCTTCAGTCCTTTAGCACATGCAAATTGTCCTCTGTTTGAGGTGGAAACCATACATATCCCTCAAAGGAAGTCCTCAGCTGTCTGTTGCACCTGTGTAGGAATCCCCAAGGACTACAACCAAGAGGAAAGATGCATAGTCATGGCAATCGCTGTTGCCCTGGCTTCAAAATCTGCAGCATCCAACAAAGCCTGCAGAACAGGCTGAGGAATGAAGCAGCTCTCCTTGATGTGTGACTAAACTAGCCTCACTGATAGGCAAAGATTACCTTTCCTTCTGAAGTTGGAGGGAAAATTTTTGACCAGTTTGTGTGTATTCTCCTGCACTAGCTCCATTGGAATGCCTAGAGAAGCTGCCACCCTCTTGAGGACCTCCTGATATATCCTGAAGTCATCTGGTACCAGGGACAACCTCTGGTCTTTACTGGCCTTGGATTAGTCCATGGGAGATATGGAAATTACAGTATGTAGCTTGAATATCTCCTGTTGACTTCCTAATGTCTACTTACTGTGGTGTGTCTACTGTGCTTCACTGACAGGAAACACCCTACCGTCAATGCAGAACTATGCTACTTGCTGGGGTGGATTAACACAGTTGACTTCTGAGTTCAGTCGGGCAAATCTTCATTGTTGTTCAATAGAATCTGCAAAATTAGTCCTACACTGCTGGTGGCGTCACTGTCAGTGAAGACATATGAGGAAAAATATTTGAAGAGGAAAAAAAAAAAAGGTCCCGAGGCTGTTCCTGTACTACCAGCTCAGAGTGAAGCTCTGAAGGAGTGTGAAGTAAGTCTGAGCTTGATAATCCAAAGGCTGAGTGTTACTGCCCATCACCTCTCAGTACTGTCGGTATGGGTGATGTAAATCTGGGTGCAGGAGGTGTCCTTCTTAGGACATACAAAAGGGCTATTTAGAGGGCTGGTATGGTATCAAGCCCCACACGTCTGGCCTTAGAATCCCAGTCCCTGACTGAAGTCTTCTGAAACCCACACCAATGAGTACAGAAGTGGGGTCAGGAGGAAGTTCTGGACTCTTGGTAATAAGAAATCTAAAAGCCTAGCTCAGAGTCCAGTGAGCACTCTGTTCTGAGATCCATGGTGGCACAGCACCAGAAACGGTCCTCAGTGGCTGAGATCTGGATCTGTGTTGGGATGTAGTACCATGGAAAGCATGGATGGCTTCCTGGCCACTCGTAACGTGGCATGGAGAAGTAGTACTGGACGAAAAGTGAAAAGAGCTGCTATCAAGCCTGAAGTCGGTGGGCCCACAACAGGGTGTTCAAATGCCAAAGTTTTCAGCAGCTGTGTTCGTGCCGGAGGACGGACTTCACTTTGAAGGAATAAGGATGGCGTTGCTGACAACATAACAACTCCCTGGCTTTGGTATGTCTCTGGTATAGCGCTAGAGACACAGGCTGCTGACATACAGTGATGAGGAATGATGCTCCATTGCACCCAAAGATGCAGACAGTTAGCTTCAGTCCTCACAAGGGCAAGAGCAAGTGGCAAAGCAAAAGGTGGGGGGTGGGTACATGCATGACATTCTGCAGAGGAGTCTTGTCCACCCTTTGGACTCCAAAGAAGCTGATGCTGACATCTTCTTGTGTTTCCAAGGCTGGGTTTGATCTGAAGTCTTCAACCTTAAAGAAGACCGTCCCAGTGACTGGGGTCTACCATAGTTCCCAGCTGCAGGCAAAGTATTTGGGGAGAGGGTCATTGAAAAACTTCCCTTGGATAACCAAGGGAGGTCACACACCAGGTTAAGGGTGGCCTCCATCAGGATGTAATAAAGACATTCCTGCCACAGCTTCTTTGTCCTTGTCTCAAAACTAAAACAAACAGAGTGCTTATCTCTAAACTGATCCTTCCCAAAGCACTGGATGAGGCCAACAAATGGAATACAATTGCTCCAACTCTGCCTGCTAAGAAGGAAAAGCAGGAGGTGTTGGAAGGCTTTGTCCTTTATACCTACACTTGAGAGCATGCAGAGTTCGGTGGGAGTCTGCACTGCTCCTATAGGTGCTGCTAGGAAATAACTCTCTGGCACAATGCCTGTAACATGCACACACCTACCATGTAATGGGCATAAGCAAGCATTCAAAGAAGAACTGAACCCATTTCATCCAGTCCTACACTCTAACTGCTCTATCATGCTTCCCCTTTTGGACAGGAGATATCTGGGCTACTTATCAAGTATGCTTTTCTACCAGGAAAACATGTATGTATGGGATAGAGTTTTCATAAACACTTAAAAGCTCTTGGGAATGAATGTAAGTCTGGTGAAAGATGCTGTATGGACAATTGTGAGTTGTTCTGCTTATTCACAGAATAAATACCACCTGAATAAATAAAAACCTTCCCCACAGCACTCTAACGTGCCTGGGTATAAACTGTAGGACTACCTGGAATTCAGTCTTTGTGGCCTAATCAATCTTTCACCTTTCTGTTTTGGCCGCCAAATGAATGCCAGTTAGAGAGGTGACTTTTGCGGTGTGGACGTCTGTCCTTGAGGAGCTGAACTGAGACCACTAATTCATTTCACAGAGGTGGCAGAAAGGCTCTTCATGCCAATTTTCAAGTCAACTTTTGCAGACTCAAGAATTTGAAGAGTATTTAGATAGAATAGTATCTACTAGATAGACTACTATTTAGGAGCTCCCAGTAGGCTTTTCCATCTCCCTCTTAAGGCACCTAAATACCTTTGAAATCCAGCCCCTCCTATTTCTGGAGTTTCGAGTGATTGGCTAGGCTGAACCCAAGTTCTTCATTGCTATTATAGGTTATATCTCATCAATCTCTCCTGCAAGTATGGGATTGGTCTAATTTGAGAATTCTCAAGTACTCCGTCTCCAAGAGCAGGAGGAGATGGAAAGAAACATAGTATTTCTGTCACTGATAAATGGAAAAAGGACTGTCATCAAAGCAGGCCATATAAGAAGTCTGGTAAATAGAATAGGTCAATTTCTTTCTTCTCACAGTAAGCATTATTGCTACCAACTGGGCTTCACAGACATAACAGATGGCAGAATTTATCCCATTGTGTTTACCAGACTTCCTGTAGAGCCAATTAGATGATAATCTTTTATGTCTCTATTTGTCAGTGACAGAGATACTGAACTTCTTTTATCCTATCCTAGGTCCAGAACTCTTAAGTTTCTTAAATACAGCAGGAGAAATGTATGAGACAGGAATTGGTCCCAGTTCAGAAGGGGTCAGTGACAGACAGTGGGAAACAGTAACTGATACAGTACTCTGATCACTATAAGAGTTGCTTAGGAGAAGCCCTGACTAGGAAGAGCTGTGCCTACCTGCCAGATTGGGAGGGACTGAGGAGCATCTGGAAGGCTAATTAGCCCTTTACCCTAGAGGCAAAAGATGCACAGGAAGGGAAGCGCTTGTAGGAAAGTTGGCTTGTTGGGAAGACAGAGATTTGCAGGCTTTTGAAGATCAGAGCAATGGATATCTCTCATGGAGAATATACGTTCAGTTTACCCACTCCTCGGTTGAGTGAGCTAAGGATTGTAGGATATGGTCGATGAGGAGCTACTAGAGCTTTCACAAGTCACTCGGGGAGAACATGATGAAATAAACCAAGAGGTGTTTAACTAGAAGTAGGTCTCCGAGTATTTTGTAACTTGAAAAGAGGCAAGAGAGGGATCCATTTCTGTTACACTTAGGGGCTTGTCCAAGATCTATTCCTCGCTTCAGGGTTTGGCAGCCTGGACCAAGAAGAGACCCTGCAGTGGCTGGGGAAATTGCAAGGAGTGTGGCCGAAGACTGTGCAAAGTTTCAGCAGTCTCACCAGCTGGAGAGACAGGCCTTAATTGCTTGACAAATGGAAGAACAAAAAAGCCTGCAGGACTTTAAGAGACAAGGCCCTAGTCTATACTTAGGGCTTTTTTGGCAGCAGTTGACTGCCATTTACACAAGGAATGTAAAATTCTTTCTGTAAATGGCAGTGACTTTCTAAGCCGCCGTTACACATTAGGGGAAAGCTGACCACAAATTGCTTGTGGTTGGCTTTCCCCAACGGCCCCTGATCCCCAGAACTTCCGGAACTAGCTTCTGGGAGTGGCATGGCGAGTTCATATTCATCACAATCTGCTCACAGAAGCCCAAACTGATAGTGGCAAACTTGTCACTGTCAGTATAGACATACCCAAAGTAAAAGCACAGCAGCAACTTCTACTGATGGTGGTGTGTCTCTGGAAGTGGAAGCCAGACCAAACAAGAAAGGATCCAGATGCGAGGAGGTGCCTCAGTGGTTAGTGCACCTTGTTACAGGGTCCCAAATGGAAAAACCATGCAAATGTTAAACACGAAACACCTTTAGGTCCACCATGATTAATATGGGTTTGTTAATCTCATTTATTTCTTTTCTAAAATAAATGGAGCTTCAGCACAAGCGTTGTCCTTTGAGAACAGCATGTCTACCACAACTATCCATCTCTTTCCTTTCTCAGATTTAATGTCACTATTCATTTAGAAATAGGATGTCTCTCAAATTCCACTGAAACAAGTTCATTAGTCAACCAACATTTCAATCATTAGCTTCAGTGGTTTTAGCTTAACGGGCTATTTAAGGGAAATTTAATCAAAACTGAAGACTGAGATGTCATATTAGTGAGAAAGATTATATGGATAACTCCTTTCTGTAAAAAAGAAAAAATGTAGCACAGGAACATTATCACTAATTGTATTCACCAAGAGCCAAACCCAATGACCATTGAAGTCAATGGTAAAACTCCCTTGGACTTTAATGGGCATTGGGATTAAGCAATAAGGACAATGATTGTTGACAAGACCATTAATGGGATCAAAGGCTATGGATTAACATGGAGTTGTAAGTGATTTAATGTTCACATTGCGCCTTACAAAGAGAGAGCCTTTGAACAGATTGCTGATGAAACTAACAAACAATAACAAAAATCAATGCTGACAATTCTGCAATGAGTTTGCTGCTTATTAAACCTGCCTCAGCAGCATCTGTACATGAATTGCAAATGTTGCTCAGACAGTTTTACGTCTGTAGGCTGTGTCCCATTATGGGAACAACATGATGGTTCATAAGAGTGGTTTTAATGATTTGAGTTCAAGAGAATCTGATATTGAGGACAAGATGAACTTTTTGTTTTTATTCAAGAACTGATCCTCTTGTCACTGCTTTTGTCCTGTTCAATCCTAAATACATGTTTAAACTGGCTTCTCAAATGCCTGGCAGGTGGTTAAGTATTGGCTAGAAATAACTTAGTCTTAATTTACCAGAGTATCAGATAATAGTTCATGGGGTTTGCTTTGCTTTGAAGCAGATGTGAAATGCTTCACCAAATTGACAGGAAGATGTATTAAAATCTTCAGATGAGTGGACTGCAAGGTAAAGTTTATTGAAATATGAAATCACACTCAGAGGTGAGAGCTGGTGAGAGCTTACATACTTGAGAGATATGGTTGAAAGGAGCAATTTAAGGCCAAGAGAAATTCATAGAATTATAGTGTTAGAAGGGACCTCAGGAGGTCATCTAGTTCAACCGCCTGCCAAAAAAGCAAGACCACTTTCACTAAATTATCCCAGCCAGGGTTTTGTCTAACTGAGCCTTAAATATCTCCAAAGATAGAGATTCCACCACTTCCCTAGATAGCCCATTCCAATGCTCCAGCACTCTCCTAGTAAGAAAGTTTTTCCTAATATGCAACCTCGACCTCCCCAGCTGCAACTTGAAATCTTTGCTCCTTGTTCTGTCCTCTGTTACTACAGAGAACAGCTGAGCTCTGTCCTCCTTGGAGCATCCCTTCAAGAAGTTGAAGGTTGCTATCTAATCCCCCCTCAATCTTCTCTTCTTCAGGCTAAAAAAGCCTAGTTATTTCAGTCTTTCTTCATAGGTCTTGTGCTCCAGCCCCTTGATCATTTTTGTTGCACTCCGTGGACTCTTTCTAATTTGTCCACATCCTTTTTGTAGTGGGGAGCCCAAAACTGGACATAGTATTCCAGATGTGGCCTCACCAGTGCCAAATAAAGGGCAACAATCACATCCCTCAATCTGCTGGCAACACTTCTGCTGACACAGCCCAGTATGCCATTGGCCTTTTTGGCAGCAAGAGCACACTGTTGACTTATATCCAGCTTCCCATTCACCATGACCCCCAGGGTCTTTTCTACAGTGCTGCTACTTAGCTGAATGTTCCCCAGCCTGTAGCAGTGCATGGGGTTTTTCCATCCCAAGTGCAGGACTTTGCATTTGTCCTTGTTGAAGCTCATAAGACTTCTATCGGCCCACTGCTCAAATTTGTCTAGGTCTCCCTGAATTCTGTCCCTGCCCTCCAGCATGTCTACCATTCCCCCCAGCTTGGTGTCATCTACAAACTTACTGAGTGTGCAATCTATCCCACCATCCAGATCATTAATGAAAATGTTGAAGAGAACTGGCCCCAGGATCGACCCCTGGGGTACACCACTTATTACTGGTTGCCAACTAGACATGGAGCCATTGATTCCTACTCACTGAAACTGTTGATCTAGCTAGTTCTCTATCCACCTTACAGTCCACATATCCAACCCACACTTTCTTAAAGAATTTATTCTCTTTCTTTGGCTTGAGCCAGAACATATGGATCCAGATTGTAACTTCCCCAAAAAAGTAGGAGAATTTTGATCTGGGAGTTTGGCTGACCCTATTATAGAAACAGGAGCCCCTCCACAGAGGTTAGATCTGGATCCCATTTCCTCCCAAACTCAGAATTTTTAAATCAAGGGTTTCAATGCAGGTCTATCAGTATTTGTTCTTAATCCCACTTTCTTACCTCCCTCAACCCTAACTGAGTACTGAGTAGATTAAAGATTCTCTTAAGCTCGTTTAGACTTTATCTATACAGGGAAATGTACCAGCACAGTTATGCACATATAATCATATGAGTATGGCCAAGCTGGTGCATTTCCTTGTACAGAAAAGTCCTAACTCTCATTGCTTCCCTCACCTAAAATGAGAGTTTATTCAAACTGTGCTTTCCTTGTGGGCTCAAAGGCACAGTGCAGGTAACCATCAACCAGTCATATGCAGCTCGTAATCATTACAAATAAAAAACCCATTACTGTCAAGGATGACTGACAAAAGGAGCACATGAGGGTCACCACATTTTCAAAGAGAGATGGAGACACAGAGAGCCAGGACATACAGAGAATTTTTCTTACTTAAAATGGTACTTTTTTGAAGGCCAAGGTTGGTCTCTAATAAGCCCGCCAATCGGGGTGGGGGAAAGGGAGTCATTGCCCAGTCACCTGACAATTTAAAAGGGTCTGGGCAGATGGCATGGATACCAGGGGAGAGCAGGTGAAACTTCCCCTCAGGGAGACTAACTTCTTATCTGTAAGAGGTGGATTTTTCCACCCCTCCTTTTTTCCTTTTTGCTGTGGCCAAACTCCAGCCTGGCTTATGGAATGTAGCTTGTTAGGCCTCTAATTGGGGAAAAGAAACAATTAGTTGGTGTTATCTCCTGACAGCAGATAGTTACTACTTTTCAAGAAATTTATTGTCAGTATCTAAGCTGATTTGAACCAGACCTGAGGGAGGTGACAAGATAGACTATAGTTAGCAGCTGCCGGACTCATGAGCTCATCTACTGACCAAGGTCAGGAAGTTTCCATGCCAACATGCGATATGCTAATTTTCGAGGGTCCAAGGCATAAAGCTGGGGTTCTGGTCTAGGCATGTTGGAGAAGCGATAGGTCAGCAGCCTGTCGTGTTGCCAAGGGATTTGGCCACCCCCTAGGTATCTTCCCACTCTTCACAAGGAAGAGTGTTAAACCCCTTGATTGATCACCAAGGGAGCCTGCAATTTTTTTTTTTTAATTTGGCAGATCTTTTTCTTTTTCTTTTTGAATTCTTTAATTTTCACCTGTTCACCCTGGAGTGGGAGGTGGGCCGTAGCCCTCAGGCACATCCGAAGGGGGTGGCAGGGGGTGTTCAACCGCTGCAGCTGGTCACGGTGGGCTCTAGATTTTAAGGCCACAGGCGTAAGCCCATAGGCTGCACTGTTAGTTGAGCCGTTTTAACACCAGGCCAGTCAAGTGCAAGATTTTGAGGAGCACGCAGTCAGTAGGCACCAGACCAGTGGGCTCTAGATTTGAAAGCCACAGGCAGGAGCCCATAGGCTGTCCTGTTAGTCGAGCCGTTTTAACACTGGGCTGTTCTATCATGTTTTGCTATTTCTCTCTCTTTCTCAAGGAAACAGATCTGCTGTCTGTCACTCTGGAGATAACTCACTCTGGAGATAACATCCAGATGTGGTAAATATAACCTGGTCAAATTTGGAATTTAAATTGGTAAATGCTTTTTGGAGATGTGTATGTATATTATTACTGCTCTGAACCTATTAACCTTACAGATCAGAATCAAGCTGGTGTTCCACAATCAAATTAGAAAACAGTAGTGTAAAAGAGTGTAAAGAAAGAATAAATCCACTTGTATTCCCTGCCAGGCACCCCAGCTGACCCTTGTAACTTTTAGCATGCGGCTAGCCCATGGCTAGCCCCACCGGGCCGTGACCCATGGTGTCTGGAGAGCAAGGAGGAGAAGCAAAGTGTTCGTGTGCAGTGTGTGTGTGTGTGTGTGTGTGTGTGTGTGTGTGTGCGCGCGTGCGCGCGCGCGCGCGCGCGCGCGGTAAATAGCAAACCTTTTTTGCCCACAGACTGTGTGCTCTATCTCTGTCTCCCATAAACCCCACTCTGCTAAATTATACCAAGCAGGATTGGCACTGGGGGTTTTAATTCAGGGTTAGGCACAAGGATTACAATAGGCATTTTAGTGGTATTTGTGCTCTATTTTCTGTTTATTAGGCTATTAATTTGTACTTAGAAGATCTTTAAGTGCCTTAAAGAAATAGAGTTCTAAAACCGCAGTTTGTATGAGTTTTAGTAAGTGTAATTTAATAGGAATTGCAAGTTTTTAAATTTTTGTAATAGGAATATTAGTAATTAGATAATATTAACCTCTCATTTAACTTTTTTTCCTTCTTTTGTTTTTGTAACTTTATTTATCTCAATAAAAGTCACATAGAAAGTAGTTAACCCAAAAAATTGTAGTTTGATCTCTTGCCTTTCGATTGGGACTCCTTCTTGCAGTGTGGGAATCGTACCCTCTGCATCCACTGCCCCACAACACTATCCTGCCTCTTCCACCCATGGCCACACTCTGCCCCTTCTCAACTCCAGGCCTCCACTTCTCCTGCTTGATCTGCATGCCACTGCGTCTCTTCCCCCAACTCCCTTGACCTTGCTGCTCAACACATCTCTCCTTCCTCCTTCCCCACTTAGTCCCCCACTCTCTTTGACACCCCCTTTCCTGCTTCGCCTCCCTGCTGTCACTCGCTGTGTGTGTCTCTCCCCTGATCATCCTAGGAGTGCTAGAGATTCCCAGGGATTTATTAAGAGGAGAGTTCTCCTGACCTAAGCATTCTCTTGGCCTGGCACTGGAACAGAGTGAAGGGATTGCTTCACTTTCAGGTTTTTCCAAGTCCTGGTCTTAAGGACTAAATAGAAGTTGCACTTCTGTGAGATAGGCGACTCTCCCAGGCAGCGCACACTCTGAGCATGTGTTGCTGAGCAGAATGGACTCTCTGCAAAAGATGCAGGGTTTAAACACCAGTGAACTGGGCATGCTCATTACAGGAGAACTTCTCTGGAGGAAAAAAAACACATATAGAACAAGTTACCTAGAAGTAACTTCTTACTATCACTACTAAATAAGCTAAACTAAGCTAAGAAAAAAAAATAGCTCAACAACTGCCAAGGTACACACAAAGGGTATGTCCATACTTATAAGTTATTTCGAAACAAGGAGACTTATTTTGAAATAACTTTTCTCTGTCCATGGATGCATTTTATTATTTCAAATTAAACATTTCTTAATTTTGAAATAATGAAGCACTATTTCAAAATAATAAAACCTACTTTTATTTTGAAATAGTGCTTAACTCAAAATTATTATCTCAAAATAAGCTATTCTAAACCATGGAATAGGCTTATTTCAAAATAATGGCCCTGTTCTTTTGCCTGCCTTTCCCTGTTTTGAATTAGAGAGTCTAGTGAAGACTCTCTACTTTGAAACAATAACTCATACCTTATTTAAAATTAAAGCATCTTCTCTGGACTCCTAACTCAAAATAATAAATTCTAAGTAGAGCTAATTCAAAATAATAATTTTGAATTAAAATCAAAGTAGTTATTTCAAAATAACTATTTTGAATTAATTTTGTAAGTGTTAACATAGCCAAAGGGTTAACAAGGTCAACTTTAGGTCGACTTAAAGTCGACTTTGTTAGGTCAACTTAGACCATCCACATTCCAAACTCCTGTAGACTGCCCACGTTCATACTGGCAGCTGCTGGGCCGACTTAATGCTTAAGTTTACCTTATTAAGTCAACTTAAGTCAGTGTAGATGGGACATAACCCTTAAGTGGACCTTATTAAGTTGACTTAAGGGTTATGCCCCATCTATACCGGCTTAAGTTGACAAAATAAGGTCAATTTAAGCATTAAGTCAACCTTCTGAGGTGGTGTTATTAAGTCAGTTTAAGGAAATGCTCGAGTCAACACAATAAATTCCATTTGTGAACAGAGCTTTCCTTAGGTTGACTTAAGCAAGGTTAAATCAATCTAAGGCTCCAGTGTAAACATACCCAAAGTAGATATGCTAAGAGTCATCTCAGGCAGAGGCAGTGGAGAGAGAGCTGAGGCCAGTTGACATATACACTCTGATATAGCCTCAGCACATGGCATGAGGGTATCAATAGTGCTCGCATGGCATGAATGGACACTGCTAACAAAAAAATCTCCCGTTGATGATGTGTGGGGCACACATATATCTGAAGCAAGCTGGTCTGCTCCCTGGGTGATAGGGCCAATCTAACCAGATGGGGACTGTGCAGCAGGGAGGTATCATTTCACAGAAGCAGAAGCTAGAATAGTTTGCAGGATACTTGCTGGAAAGATAAAATAAAGGCCAATTCTGGCCAGACGGTATCTGTTAAACCTCTGCATGGCAGGAAAAAGGAAATGTTTCTTTCTAAGACTATATGAAGTACCTCTGGTCCCACATGTGAAGATGAGGAAGTAGCATCTGATTTCAAGACAAGTAGGTCTCTGAGAGCTAAGTGCCTTGACTGGTGAGGATCTTGTTCATGGAGGCCTGCCTATTCAGGAAAACCAGGCCAGTCACATTAGACAACTGTGGAGCAAAACCCCAAGCACTGGGAAGGGCAACTGGAATGACCCATGATATTCCAAGAGAAATTCTCAGATGGTGCAAAGGGAAGTCTTCAGTCCCAATTGATGGAAACAAACCAGCTTGACCAACGAGATTTTCTTTTAATCCTATTTACTTGCTTAGACCTAGCAGAAGTAGGACAGGGATTCCCCAGCTGCAACCTGTTTCCAGGAAGGTCTTGGCTACTATGAAGGTCAAGAGGATGAAGGATCTCATTTCCAAGAGAGAAGAGGGGTGAGGGGAATCTTAGCTGAGTATGCTGGACACCCACCTGCATCAGATTTACAGATCATGCTAAGCTGGCAGGAGTGGTAGATAAATTGGAGAGTAGTGAGAGGATACAAAGTGACCTAGACAAACTGGAAGATTGGACCAAAAGATATCTGATGAGGGACAATATGGACAAGTGCCAAGTCCAGTACTTAGGACAGAAGAATCTCATGTACTACTACAGACTGGGGACCAACTGGCTAAGCAGCAGTTATTCAACAAAAGGACCTGGGGGTTACAGTGGAAAAGAAGCTGGATATGAATCAACTGTTTGCCTTTGCTGCAGAGAAGGTTAATGGCATCAGGGCTGCATTAGCAGAACAGTTACCAGCAAACTGAGGGAAGTCATTACTTCCCCCTGCTCTGCACTGTTGATGCCTCATTTGGAGGACTGTATCCTATTTTGGGTGTTGCCCTACAGGAAGGATGTGGACAAACTGGAGAAAGTCCAGCAGAGGGTAACAACAATTATTAGTGGCCTTGGTCACATGACTTATGAGGAGAGCACAAGGGGATTAAATTTATTTAGTCTGCAGAAGAGAAGAGTGAGGAGGATTTCAGAGCAGCCTTTGACTTACATGAAGGCAGGTTCCAAAGAGGATGGAGCTAGGCTGTTCTCACTGATGGCAGATGACAGAACAAGGAGCAATAGTTTCATGTTTCCATGGCTGAAGGTCTAAATTGGTGAGAAGGAAAGAAATTTTCACTAGGAGGTGGTGAAGCACTGGAACAGGTTATGTAGGGAAGTGGATGACTCTCCATCCTTAGTGGTCTTTAAGGCCTGGCTTGACAAATCCTTGTAATGGATGATTTAGCTGGGGTTGGTCCTGATTTGAAGAGAGGATTGGACTAGGTGACTTTCTGAGGTCTCTTCCAACCCTAATCTTCTATGATTCTAGATTTAATGGTTCTTTTACTGTAGAGTTCTCTTCCTCATCGTCTGCATCTGAAGTTGAGGAGAGTCAGAATGAATTAATTACCTAAGAGGTGTATGGAACAATGGGTGTGGATTTGTCTACACTTGAAAAACTGCAGCACTTCATTGTAGAATCTACTTATGCCAGGATGGATTCTTACATCAGTTTAGGTAATACCCTGCCCTGAAAGGATTCTTCTGTTGACTTAGTGCTGTCATCTTTACTATGGATATGTCTTCACTGATGGTGGCAAAATCGCCTCTGTCAGCCTGATGCTCTGGGCGTGCTTAGCAGCAAGTATGTACTAGCTGCTGTGCTCTAGAAGGTTGGTGCCAGAAGTCCTGACCTTTAGGAGACATAGTGGAAAGCGAACTGCAAGCCATTTACGGTCAGCTTTCCCGAGTTTGTCCCAGTGGCTAAGGAAGTCTCTGGCAGTTACGCAAGACATTTTACATGCCTTGTGTAAATGCTGGTCGACTGCTGCCAAAAAGCTGCCTGAGTGTAGACTAGGGCTCTGCTGCTTGGGGGTATGGATATTTTACACTCCTGAGTGATGCATCTCAATCAGCCTAATGTTTTAGTGTAGACCAGGCCTCTCCTTGACATGAGAAGCTTATCAGCCTAGTCAAACAGAGTGGCATGACTTAGCCACAAAAAAGAAACTACAGGCTTACCTTGTCTTGTCCGGTCCCCCCCCCCCCCCCCCGGTCCTTCACAATCATTTTTATACCCTCTTGTAGGGGCTGAATTAAATTAAGGGGATAGTTATTAAACTCAGGAAAATCTGGACACTAAGAGTCAGAGTGAATAATTGGGAGAGCTAACAGGAGCTTTTAAAGAATCCCAGTCACGCTAGCTTGACACATTCAAAACTCATGAGTCACACCCATAAAAATCATGAAATTAAATCCCCCACATGTTGGTTTTTTTAATTGCCGTCTGGCTCCTGAGCCTCCAGGGTGCACTTTAGTTATATTTTCTTGCTTCTCCCTGCAACACTGAGGACTAGACGTTGAAAAAAGAAAAAAAGTGGAGATTTGCATGTGATCACTTGCCTCCAGAAGCTGAGACTCTAAGTAAAACACGTAATATTATGTAACATGATAAAAAAGCAAAAGAGTTGGCAATGGTGTAGTTCGGTCTCCAAAATTCTAGTTTCCTTGCTCTCTTGCCAGGAAGACATCCCTTCCAAAGTGGCTGCCCACAGATTGATTTCTGCCAGAACGGCTTAGCCAAGAACTCTGCTCTGAGCTTAAACATAAAAAGGAAGCTTACAGGAAGTGGAAGCTTGGTCAGATGACCAAGGAGGCATATAAAGATATTGTTAGGGACTGCAGGGATAAAATCAGAAAGGCCAAAGGACAAATGGAGTTGTGGCTAGTGAGGGATGTAAAGGATAACAAGAAGGGGTTCTACAAGTATGTCGTTAACAAGAAGAGGATCAGGGATGGTGTAGGTCCTTTACTGAATGGGGCAGGGATCTTCGTGACAGAGGATGAGGGAAAAGCTGAAGTGCTCAATGCTTTTTTTGCTTCAGTTTTCACAGGAAGGGTCAGCTCCCAGCCCACTACAATGGGTATGGCAGATTGGAGAGAGGAGGAGAGGCCCTTAGTGACAGAAGGTCAGGTTAGGGACTGCTTAAAGAAGCTGGATGTGTACAAGTCCATGGGGCCGGACGAACTGCATCCAAGGGTGCTAAGGGAATTGGCCGATGAGATAGCCATTATCTTTCAAAACTCATGGAGAACAGGGGAGGTGCCAGAGGATTGGAAAAAAGCAAATGTAGTGCCTATTTTCAAGAAAGGGAAAAAGGAGGATCCAGGGAATTATAGACCAGTCAGCTTCACCTCAATCCCTGAAAAATTATGGAGCAGGTTCTCAAAGAATCCATCCTAGAACACTTAGAGGAAAATAAAGTGATCAGGAACAGTCAGCTTGGATTTACCAAGGGTAAATCATGCCTGACCAATCTCATCTTCTATGATCAGATGATTGGTTTTCTGGATGCAGGAAGAACCGTTGATGTGATATACCTTGATTTTAGCAAGGCTTTTGATACAGGTTCCCACAGCATTCTCACTGGCAAATAAGGTGGATAGAAAACTGGCTAGATCAATGGTTTCAGTGTATAGGAGTCAATGGTTCCATGTCTAGCTGGCAACCAGTAACGAGTGGTGTGCCCCAGGGGTCAGTCTTGGGGCTGGTTCTGTTCAACATTTTCATCAATGATCTGGATGATGGAATAGACTGCACTCTCAGTAAGTTTGCGGAAGACACTAAGCTGGGGGGAACAGTAGACATGTTGGAGGGCAAGGACAGGATTCAGGGAGACCTAGATAAATTGGAACAGTGGGCCAATAGAAATCTTATGAGGTTCAATAAGGACAAGTGTAAAATCCTGCACTTGGGATGGAAAAACCCCATGCACTGCTACAGGATGGGAAACATTCAGCTAAGCAGCAACAGTGTAGAAAAGGACCTGGGGGACATGGTGGATGGGAAGCTGGATATGAGTCAGCAGTGTGCTCTTGCGGCCAAAAAGGCCAATGGCATACTGGGCTGCATCAAAAGAAGTATTACCAGCAGATCAAGGGATGTGATCATTCCCCTCTATTCTGCACTGGTGAGGCCACATCTAGAATACTGTGTTCAGTTTTGGGCTCTCCACTACAAAAAGGACAGGGACATGCTAGAGAGAGTTCAGAGGAGCGCAACCAAAATGATTAGAGGGCTGGAGCACAAGCCCTATGAGGAAAGACTGAAAGCATTAGGCTTATTTAGTCTGCAGAAGAGAAGACTGAGGGGGGATTTGATAGCAACCTTCAACTACTTGAAGGGATGCTCCAAGGAAGATGGAGCTCGACTGTTCTCGGTGGTAACAGAGGACAGAATGAGGACCAATGGTCTCAAGTTACAGTTAGGGAGGTCGAGGCTGGATATTAGAAAAAAAATTTTTACTAGGCGAGTGGTGAAGCATTGGAATGAGCTGACGAGGGAGGTGGTGGAACCTCCATCTTTGGAGGTGTTTAAGGCCCGGCTGGACAAAACCATGACTGGGATGATTTAGTGGGCGTGGTCCTGCCTCTGGCAGGGGGTTGGACTAGATGACCTGTGAGGTCCCTTCCAACCCTGTGATTCTATGATCAGTTAAGTAACATAGAATTAGGGGCGCCGGGGCCTTGATCCATTCCCTACCCACTCCCTCTCCGCTGGTTCCCCAAGCCCTTCCCTACCCCCTCGGTCCTGTTGCTGGCACCAGACTCCCTCTTACCCCCCAACTTGCTTACCCGGCGCTGGAGGAGAGCGCAGCCCCAGCAGAGGTTGAGGCTCCCAGAATGACCCTGCTCTGAGCATGCTCAGAGCAGGGTCAGGCCAGGGTGGAAGTTTGAAAAACTCCCAGGCCCAGCCTGGAGCAGTTCCCTCCTGGCTGGAAGACTCTGTCTCCCTGCTGGGTAGAGGCCGTGGCTGCCACCTGTGTGCAGCCTGCAGCGAAGTGTTCCCGGCACAGGGGAGTGACTCTGCGCCCCTGCACAGTTTAAAGGAGTGCTGCTCGGGGGCTGGCCCTGAGTTTCATGGGGGCTGAGGCCCCTGGAATCTCCCTCTAGCAACTCCTCTGCATAGAATTGCAGGATTAAAGAAGATTAGGGTTGGAAGTGACCTTAGGAGGTCATATAGTTCAACTCCCTGCTCAAAACAGAACCAACATCAATGAAATCACCATAGTCAGGGGTTTGTTGAGCCTTAAAACCTCTAAGGATGGAGATTTCACCAACTCCTAGGTAACCCATTCCAGTGCTTCACCACTGTAATGGGGTAGTTTCCCCACTCCAGCAAGGAAGGGGTTAAAACTCCTGCAGAGAGTGCCTGGCCAATGGGAGCAGAGTGTTGTAGGGCCAATCAGGGCTGCAGGGCTAGGATAAAGCCAGGGCTTCCGCTTCTGCTCTAGGCAGTTTGCCTCAGACCTATGAGGGGGAAGGTTGGATCTTCAGTGGGGCTGTTGGAGGCAGAACTCCAGACAGCTCCCACGGGTACTGCCAGTCTTCTGCTAGACTCCAGTCATGATATAAGGGCCCTAGGTACCTGGGGAGGTGTGGATATAGCACAGTTGACGTGGTAAGATGCAGGCTGAAGAAGAGCGAGGGAATTGAGGAGGCATGCAACAGAGCATAGAGGGTCCCTGAGCTGGGGCCCAGAGAAGTGGGCAGGCTTAGGTCCCACACACCTCCCCCAGACTGCCAGTGGGCAGGGAACTGCAGGTGAGTGTTGAAGACTGGTGGCTGCTGATAAAACTGGGCCAGCCAGAACTGGACAGTATCCTGGAACGGGGGCAACTGAAGATTTGGCCAGAAGGTTGAGGTCCTACAACAGACCTCAAGTGAGTGAGTGAGTGAGTGAATGAACTTGTGATGGCCACTGAGGCAGAGTGGGACATGTTGGACTTGAGAAGGGGTGGACTTGCAAAGGACTCAGCTGAAGGGCTGAAGTCCCTGTCATGGAAAAGGACTGAGCACTGACCCGCAGATGACGGACTATATGAGCCATTTCCTGTACCGTCACCAGGAGGTGTTTGTCAGATGTATCGTGTTGTGGAGAGTGTACAACCAGCTTTCTAGTGAAAAAGATTTTCCTAATATCCAACATAGACCTCCTCCACTGCAACCTGAATCTATTTTTTCTTGATCTACCATTTGCCACCACTGCAAATAGCATAGCTCTACCCCAGGGGTCTCAAACTCAAATCACCACAAGGGCTGCATGAGTTCTAGTAGAGGGCCGCATGAGGACTAATAAGTTAGTCTGAGGGCCATACCACTGAAACCCTTTCATACAACGATATTGCAAATATCAGTAACAATAGTGTCACTGCAGACCACAGGAAATAGCTTTAGGGGCTGCATGTGGCCCATGGGCCACATTTTTGAGACCCGTGCTCCACCCTCTCTGGAGCCCCTCTTCAGGTAGTTGAAGACTGCTATGAAATTCCCCCTCATTGTCCTCTTCCACAGACTAAATAATCCCTGTTTCCTCAGCCTCTCCTCATAAGTGACATGCTCCAGTCCCCTAATCATTTTTGTTGCCCTCTGCTGGACTCTCTCCAATTTGTCCACATCCTTTTTACGTTGTAGGCCCAAAACAGGACACAATACTCCAGATGTGGCCTTATCAGTGCTGAATTGAGGGAAATAATCACTTCCCTCAGTTTGCTGGCAGTGATCCCCTTAATGCAGTTCAACATAACAGCCTCCTTGACAACAAGGGCAAACTGCTGACTCAGACCTAGCTTCTTGTCCACTGTAACACCCAGGTCCTTCTCTGCAGAACTTCTGCCTAGCATGTCAGTCTCCAGTCTGTAGCTGTGCATGGGATCTTTCCGAAGTGCTGTCGTTGACGCTAATCAGGTTTCTTTTGGCCTAAAGCTTCAATTGGTCTAGGCCAATCTATCCTATCTCTGCGCTCTGCAGTACAAAGGGAGAGCCTGAGGTGTCATAGACCTAGATTCAAGATCTGGAGGCCTGAACAGACATCAGGACTTATGAAACTGTTGCCAATTTCTGCTTACAAATTCACTGAGTGGTACAAGAATTTGGCAGAAATATATAATTGTTAATGAACTGGTGTTCCTAAAAATACCAGTAGTAGTAAGACTGTATTGTTAAAGCACAATTCCCTCAATACATGGCAATAGTAGAAACAATCCTGAGAGACAGTCCAAGTACTTCCCCAACAACAGGGAAGGATACAGGGAGGCAATGCAGTCATGAAAGACAGTACAGAGATACTTCAGCGTTAAAATAGAGATAGGAGGATGGGTGAAGATGTTATGCATGATTTGGAGACAAGATATAGAAGTATAACTGACATCAGAAATGCACGGTGAAACTTGTTTGTTTCAGGGTTCCAGAGAAGAGGGTCCCTGAAGGCACATCTTTGCCTAGCTTAGGGGATAACAGAAATTCTGCTGGCCCATTGTAATGAGCATACATGCTTGGTGTACCTATAGCTCCTAGGGGATGCTAGCACTGTGCTGTGCTTACAGGAAAGCTGGGAGAGTGCTTTCGCTGCTGAACAGAGTGTGTGATTATTCATGAACAATGCAAATAAGGTCTGCTGATTCAGCTAGCTGCAGAAGCTGAGAGGGCATTCAGAGGAGAAATCACACCAGTGCACTCACCAGACTGACAACACTTTCCCCCCTCTCCTTTTCCCCCCAGTTTAATGTCATTCATGAATTTTCCAAGGGAGCAATCCACCTCATCATCCAGTTCATTAATGAAGATGTTGAACAAAACTGGCCACAGGACCAGTCCCGGAGGCACTCCACTTGATACTGGCAGCCAACTAGATATTAAACCATTGATTGCTATCCATTGAGCCTGATGTTTTAGCCAGCTTTCTATCCACCTCAGTCCATTCATCCAACCTGCACTTCTTTAATTTGCTGGCAAGAATATTGTGGCAGACTGTATCAAGAGTTTTACTGAAGTCAAGCGCTACCACCTCCACTGCTTTTCCCACATCTACAAAGCCAGTCTTCTCATCATAAAAAAAGTAATCAGGTTGGTCAGGCATGATTTGCCCTTGGTGAATCCACGCTGACTCTTCCCGATCAACTCCTAAGTGATTCAAAATGGATTCCTTGAGGACCCACTCTATCATTTTTCCAAGGACTGAAGCAAGGCTTAATTAAAATGTGGTTTAATTAAGTCTATCTGGATTGGTGGCACTGGAGCAGTAAATACCTCAGTTTAATGAAAGGAAGTAGATCAACATGGACGTAGGGTGTTTCTGTAACAAGAAAAGTGCTACTCTTATTCCTGATAACTCTACAGTTTTGTTGCTGAGGAATCCGAAATGAACATCTCCTTTTCAAAGAGTTAGAGTCACTTAAATCTGATCTCCAAACTTAGGCTTTGTAACCCCAAATAACGAACCTGATTGAAAGAAAAAAAAACCCCAAACCAAGATATAGTCCCATTCTTTTTTTTCCTATTGCCAGTGGAAATGGTTTAAATACAAAAAACAAAAGGAACAGTATTTCCCTGTCCCATATATTTCAGCATTATATTAACATGTAAGAAAAAAATCTATCTATTCCATATGAATAGATAATAGATAATAGATAATGTAATAATCCTGGGGCTCTAGTCATAAAAATAGGGGGCTGACTTGGTGTCCTTGTCCAAAGTTTGCCCTTTCCACTCATGCTAGAAAGAAAATCACAAAAATCCCCTCACAAAAAGCAAAAGTGAAACTGACTAGTCCAGTCTCATTGTCTGGGGCTTGACCACACCCATTACTGGCATTGTCCATTGGCTTTTTTAGGCTACAGATTGCCTAACATGGTGGGTTTTGGAGATCACATTCAAAGGTGTCTGTTTCTCTCTATTAACTGAATAGGGAGCCTAGGTGTCTCTTCAAGCTTTGTGGGTTACAGTGCTGTTTCTGTGATTCTCTAGGTGCCTAAAAGTTAGTTGTTGCAATGCTCTGTCCCTTCATAGATTAGAGCCATTGCCACAGTTGAATGAAATGCAAAAGGCAAGCAAAAAGCATAAGTACTGAAGAGCAGATTGGATTTTAAACATTATCACAATTGTTATCAAAAGGTGTAATTTGTAACACAGTAGATTATATATATAAAATCCAGGGTGACTGACTAGTGTAGTGGTTAAGTGCACTGTAGTGGTTAAGAATGATGCCCTTTGATTGGGGAAACTGGGGTTCAAATCCTGGTGGGTACCTATCTACCTTCCCAGTAGGGGTCCTTGGGCAAAAAAACCCCCTAATGCCTCACTTGCCTACTGTGAATATGAGAATGACATGAACTAGGAGAGTCATGCTGGCTTGGATGTTGCCTGGATTAACAAGGTCTGTGCCAGATGTTGGGGAACCAGGACAACCTGATGATAAGTGGGCTACTGGAACAAACCATACATGGATGAAACAAGATATATATATTTTAAATGTGACAGTCTCCCTTAGAATAGCAGGGCAGCATGTTTGAAAGTTAGCAATGTTTACCTCCCAGGAAGGGAAATTGAAGCAAGAGAGGTTGATTGATATTTTGACTATGGGAAAAAGGCAACTGAGACATTTTCTCTGAGCAACGTCTATGATAACTGGTCATTTGAAACAAAATACCTTTTGGTATTATGATCTGTGGCTCTATGAAGTGCAGCCTTCTGTAACAACTCAGGAAGTTTTTGACACAACTTGGTTCTTTTATATTTCTTATAGCTATCTTGGTAGCTTGTCCTTCACTTGGATCTTAATTTCCTTTTTTCAAACTGATCAGAATTATTGGAGGCTCTGGAAATGTATTTCAGTCTCTGTAGTCCACAATGACACCCTAGCTTCCGCTTACCCCCTTCACAGTGATGTGCTTAACATTCCTCTGCCACAGCTCTTTCTAGCATGTGTGGAAAGGGCAAACATTGGACAAGGACACCAATTCAGGCTCCTTGTTCTTATGACTAGACCCCCGGGATTATTACATTATCTATTATCTATTATCTATTCACATGGAATAGATAGAACTCAGCTATGAAAGTTTCCTTATAATCTAAATTAGGTGTCTTAAACTTGCAGACAGTGGGCAGCATGTGGCCTCTAAACTATTTCCTGTGGCCTGCAAGGACACTATTGTTAGTGATATTTGCAATATCATTGCATGAAAAGGTTTCAGCGGTGCGGCCCTTGGGCTTATGTACTAGTTTTCATGCAGCCTTTGTGGTGATTTGAGTTTGAGACCCCCAATCTAAACTGACATGACAAACAAAGGATGGGAGAAAAGAAGTGTTATTATTCCCATTTTACTCAGGAGATGAAATATTTTGTTCAGGATCACAAAAGCTGTGGCAGTCTGGGAATGTAAACCAAATCTCCTGTGTCTCAGTTCAGGGTAAAAGTTCACTGTAAAACTACACTTTATGTTCCTACCAAACTATTGAAATGTTAGAGTTATGACCTTCTTCCAAAGTATACATTTTCTTGCTAGGCAGTTTGAGACAGATCAGGTATTTAGTAACTACCTGGATCCAAAGATGGAGGTGATATAATTTCTCAGACATTTTCCTAATGCTTCTGTTGAACACCATAAGCAAGCTTTGAGTTTCTTGACTAAGGCATTTTTGAGTAAACCACTAGTCCCTGGTGAGAATTCATACCTCTGAGCAGTTTTAGGTAGGTATTGTTTAGTTTTCCATAGAGCTGCCCATGCAGTTTTCAACGCATAGCATGCTAGCTCATGTCTCCTGTAGAAACGATATACTGGCCTGGTGTGTGCTGTTGAAGAGTTAAGCTTCAGTTGGATGTTTAGAGGCATTGAATGTCCTCGAGGATACTATACAGTGTCAAACTTCCTAGTTTCACCCTCAGGGAGAGGAATCAGTTACAGGGATGGAGCCTATGTTTATTTTTTGTGGGGAATGTGATTCCCAAGTCAAGGAGACATACTTGTGTTACTTCTGGTCAAACTAAAATATCAGAAATATTTTATATATCTGTACATGTGCCACTGTACAGCAGCACAAGCAATGGGAGGGCTAGCTAGCTCAGGTGTCATCCCCTCTGGGACATTAGCTCTGTACTTGGGTTACTGGCCCTCAGGCTGCTGCGGCTACTCTACTTTTAGCTCCCAGCTCAATCAGAACTAGTATAGCTTTGTCTGTCTGGGCTGGGAATTACACTTCCAGCTCACAGCAGTGATGTACCACCTAGCACAGGATGCAGCAAGGCTAGAGTTCAGCATCAGTAATGTAGTTACTTCATCAGGTGCTTCTTTTGGTCAGTTAAATACTACTAAAACCTCCCTCGGTCACCATTAAAATAGTCTGTACTGTAGGCTCCTCAGGTGTAGGAAGTTCAGACTTCCTAAGAAGCGGGTCTCAGGTGCTAGGAAATATGAGGCCTGAAGGAATTTGTGCAGTCTTTCCAATCCTCACAGGAACCCTCCATCCTTCCTGAGCAAGACCAGCATGATGTCACCTAAATCCATTTTAAAACTGATTTTCATTAACATAGGATAACTTCTGTGTGTATACAAGGCCTAAGACTTTCCAACAGGCCCCACAACTCTAAAGCCTCCTCAGAGCCCTTGATCCTCTTCTTGCCTCCCCCTCACAACCTCTCTCTTCCTCTCAATTACTCAACAGTTTTTCTATCAAAGCACTGTGATTTGAGGGTCCTCGGCACCTTGCAAGAAATGCTTTGCATTTTGCAAGGACTTTTTGACTCACTACTGGACTTAGTTCCCAAGATTCAAATATCTTGTCTTACTCATTCTGCTATGAGGGAGCATTTAAAGTGCACACCTGGACACAGAGACGTAACAGGAGGGTAGATGTGCAGATTAACTTAAGTGGGAAGCATTTCCATAGCAACACTTAAGTAAATAATAATTTGTTTGAATAATAACAGTAAAACACAGCTTTCTTTAAAGGAAAACACAGTTAAGGGGAAAGAAGCAACCAGGTGTTTGTACAGACTGCCTCAGAGGTGATTGTACAATAAGGCTAACGTTGATATTTTACTGATGTTTGAGGCATCCATATGAATTATGCATATGATGATAAAGTAATGGTTGTGCCCTTTTGTATTTGCACATTACATACGTTCCCAAGAACCAGCTAAATAAAAAGATACAACTGCACCATGTTTTTCATAACTTCTAATGAGGCAAGCTGAACATTTAATTTCCAAAGGGATAGCCGTGTTAGTCTAGTCCAGTAAAAAAAACAACAAGCAGTTGTGTGGCACTTTAAGACTAACAGATTTATTTTTTGCATGAGCTTTCATGGGAGAAGATCCCACTTCCTCAGATGCTTCAAAGATGGGTGACTTACAGAAAGGAATGAAAAAAATGCAAGGGGGTGTAAAACATAGGATCAGGTCATAAAGTAACAGCAAATCAGAGCAGTTTACAGGCTCAAACCATGGGAAGCCTGAAGTCAAATTACCCTTTGTAATGGGAAAAGAACCCATAGTCTTGACTGAGTCCTGCTTTCACAGAATTTAGTTTGCATATTAATTCGAGTTCAGCTGTTTCTCTTTGGAGTCTTGATGTCCCAGGTACATCTCTAATGACAGTCGTTAACAAATCCATCATCGAGTGATTAGGAAGATGGAAGTGCTCAGCATCTGGTTTCTTTGTTCTTTGATTTCTGATATCAGCTCTGTGCTCATTCAGTCTCTTACGGAGCAATCGTCCTGTTTGTCCAATATATAAGGTGTTGGGGCATTTCTTGCACATGATGGCATAGACCACATTAGTAGATGAGCAGGTAAATGAGCCTTTGATGGAGTAGCAGGCTTGATTAGGACCTATGATGGTGTCTGTTGTGTAGATATGTGGGCAGACTTGGCAGCGTGGTTTTTTGCAGGGGTGTGTGCCTGCTTCAATGTTCTTGTTGTTAGATCTGTAGTTGCTGGTGAGTATCTGTTTAAGATTAGGGGGCTGCCTATAAGCAAGGAGTGGTCTGTCTCCTAATGCTTGAGAGAGAGAGGGATCATCTTTTAGAATAGGCTGTAGGTCCTTAATGATCTTCTGCAGAGGTCTGACTTGAGGATTGTATGTGGTG